>CAUDNR010000743.1:0-25397 GCA_958430865.1 Entrophospora sp. SA101
TGACAGGTATAGAAGCTTTATATGCAGTAAAGAGATACAAATCTCATAGAAAAATTCCAAGCAATGTTATTGATAATTAAAGTTGATAATAAAACAAATTAAGAAATTTTAGAAATCACATGACTTTATAAATTTTTTGTCAAAAAAAAATCATTATTTTTTGAATGATTTTCAAATTTTGGTTTTTGAGTTTTTGGTGAAATTTGGCAGTGTGGCACAGTAAATGGTGGTTATAGACTTCGCGCACCATACAACAATGATAAAAAATTCTTAGTTTCTTTTTTTAATGTCGTACCAACGCTGCATAAACATGTGAGTCGTTTCCGAAAAGGATTTACAAAGCAAAAACCTAAATTTGTATTAAAAATCAAATATAATTTTTTCTTTAAATAAAATAATAAAATGCAAACATCAAAACATCAATTTGAAGAAACAACTTTTCCAAAACCAACTTATTGTGATTATTGCAATAAATTACTTTGGGGCTTAGTAAAACAAGGAGTTAGTTGCAAAGGTAAATATATTTAAAATATATTTCTTATTTACTGATGCATTTATTAATATGCATTTATTTATTTAGTATGTGGCTATATATCTCACTCCAAGTGTCAAGCGTTTGCAAGTGAAAATTGTAGATCTAAGAAAAATTACATCTATCCAGATTCTTTTGCTGCAAGTCGTTCTATTAAAGGTTTTAACGAGACAGGAAACAACATTAATTATAACAGCAATAGTAATAATAACAATGATAGTAGTGGTGGTGATAATAATAATAATTCTAATTCAACAAAATCTAATACTCAAATAATTAATTCAACAACCAATCCAATTAAAATACCAAAATCAACAATGCCAACTGAGTCATCACCCGCTACTATTTGTCATTCCCTTCCCCTTCCTAATCAAATTTCTTCGCTCAGTACAACAACAGACCCTGAAAGCCCCGCTAATTATATAATAAATCAAAAGAAATCAGTAACTTCTTTTAAAACACCAAGACGTTCCACTTCTTCTGATTCATTTGCCAGAATTATCACTTCTTCTTCTCCTTCTAGCCTTAATAATAATAATAATAATAATAGCATTAAGTTCACATCAAAATTTAAAAAACCTCAAAAAAATCAATCTCTACCAAACATACAAACATCTGTTAATTCTCCTAACACCATCACCAAAAATGATTATTCATCAATTGCTCCTAGAGCTGCAAAACCTTTATCACCTACAACGATGACTTCTAATAATACCACCTTTAGTACAAAAGTAATTCATGATCTTTTAGTTTCTTCGGCACTTAATGTTGAGAATGCATCAAAATCAACACATGATTCCTCATTATCCTCGTCATTATCATCTACAAGTAATCCTCCTCCGCTAAATTTGCAAACTACCACAGTCAATTTTAGAAAATTTGTGCAAAAGTGTGGTTTTATTTTTGATATTCAAGATTCTGTTGAAAATCTTATCACATGGAAAAATCCTGCGAATACATTATTAGCAATGGTGGTTTATATCAATGTTTGTAAGTTATTATTGTTGTCATTGTTAAATTCATTTTGTTTGAATTCATTCCATGAAAAAAAAAAAAGGTTGAATATTATTAATTAACACCAATATTGATTTTTTAATAAATAATTAGGCTTATATCCACAATTATTAATTATCTTGCCTTTAGTAGGATTATTAATTACTTCAATATATTTTTATCAAAAAAAATTTCCACAAGGACCACCACCTCTACAAAACAAATCTATTAAATCAAAAAAATCAAAAACCAAAAAATTTAAAAAATTAAAATATCCAAATTTAATATCGCCAGCCGCTGAAAATTCAGTAGATTATTTGAAAAATATGCAAAATATACAAAATTTAATGGGAATGATATCAGACGGATATGATTCTGTTTTGCCACTAATTAAATATATAGATTGGAGTGATGAAGCTTTGACTCTCAGGATCACCCGTGTTGTTATAATAGGACTGATGGTTTTGAGTCTTGTTGCTTGGGTAATACCTTGGAGTTATGTATTTATAATTGGTGGAGTTAGTGTTTTTATTGTTAATACGCAATTTGTTAAAGCTTTAACTAAAGAGTCGACTCCTTTCATTCTACAAAAAAATAAGTTATTATTAATGAAAATAACCGATTATTTTGAAAAACAAATTAACAATAATGATAGCGATGATGATGATGATGATGATGAAATTGACGGCATTGATAATAATGAAGATGATGAAATTGGAAATCAAGTCAAATTAGAATATGATCATTTTGATGATAATGTCGGTGGTAGTAGTAATAATAAAACAGATGATTCAAAATTGAAACAAAAAAATTCTTCTTATGATGATAATGAATTTATTCTTGAGAAAAATTAATTATAAAAGATTTATTGTTTTTTAAATATGTATATATACAATCTATAATAAATAAATAAAAAATAATTGTTTTTTTAAATAACAAGAAACATAAACCAATCATAAGATGTCTTCACCATATCAGTCGAAATGGTAGGTCCTGAAGAATAGAGTTTTGGATATTAATATAAAAGATTTTTGTACGTGGTGATTTTAGTATGAAGCATTTGTGAAACAAGTGTTTACTATGAGCAGGAAGTTTGGATGTGTTGAAGTTGCCTATAACATATTTTGTAATTGGAACTGATAAAAAGATTTTTCCACCATCAAACTGAATCGAGCCAAAATTTTCAAAGCATTGTGACCAAGGTATCGATCGATTTAGAACAATTATACGTTTGCAAATATTTTTCATTTAAAATGTTTATTGTTGGATTTGAGCAAGTTGTAAATATCATGGAGCGCGAAATTGATTGGTTAATTTATTATGCACAACATAATTTATTGTTTTCCATTTATAAGTCCATGATGTCATTTAATTTAATTTAATTTTAATGAACTAAAAAAATTTTTTTTTTTTTACATTTTCATCTTCTTTGCTTCTTTTGTTTTCTTTGGTCTTAATTCATTATTATTATTTTTCTAATTTGGTCAGTTAGCCTTTTTAAAGAACTTCTTGTGAACTTTCAGTAACAGAAGCTACAATTTGTTGTTGTTAACGACTAAAATTGCATTCAATAATTAGAAAATTTATTTCTGAACAAATTATTTTTTAATGTTAATATTAGCACACATATTATTGATTCATGGAATAATATCAATATATCTTCCCCTTGTAGTTTATGATATATTGGACTGTGTTGCAAGACATTATTTTTTCCAAACAAATAAATTAAATGAATGAATAAAAAATGGCGCCATTGACAAAATTTTTGTAGTGCGGAGGTCACCCCAATGAATAATAAACAATAAATGATGATAATCATTTAAAAAACGACCATTTATAATTTTCTTATGCTATAATATTATATAAATCTTATGGGTAAAATATAATAAATACAAAGCAATCATTTTTGTAATAATAATAAATCAATTGGGCATTATCGTCTATTTGTGATTCGTTGCACGCTTCTGTTATTTACTATCTTAAAAGAAGTCATGCCTTTCTTGATCGATTCTTATAAATTAGCGAATATAAGTTTAATAGCAAAGCGAGTTTGGAATATCATTTTGTTAAAAAGAAGTCACTCGTTGTATCCTTTGCAAAATCGGTTTTATCTTTAACATTAACGCCAAACATAGTGATCATTTCTATTCATTGTAACGATCAAGCTGCCTCTGTCACAACATCATCATCCTCCAATGAAATAATTAAATGATGGTAATTCGAACAGTAATACTAATAAAGAACTGTTACCACTTCTCAAACAACAAAATACATATCAATTTCCGAGATTACATGAACATGCAAAAACATCACGACGTTAAAAGATAACTTTAATAGATACTGCGAAATAATTTACAGTCAAAGTTTGTATAGTGAATTATATTACAGTAAACATGTCTCCAAAAAGTATACAAATAAATAAAATACTCGTTGTTTTTATTAGTGCTTCTCTTCTTCAACTCTCTCCTCATTTCATAATTCACTTGCCAATGACCAGTAGAAAATCTCGACCACAATAAAAAAATTATTAATTATTTCTATCCGCCAGTACTAATCTTTTTTATAATTATTAGTTTATTTAATTTGGTTTTTGTTATTATTTTTGTGAGATATAAAATGAATTTAATTGGTATTTTGTGTCAATAAAAACATCGAAGAAATAAATTAAATTTAGTGCAGTATAACTTCCACAACTGAAATTTAATTTATATTTATAATGATGATATATTCATTTATTCATTAAAAAAAATTATTATTTTTAATTATTATTTTTAAATTTTTTTATTTTTGAAAAATATTTTTTTCTTTAAAAAAAAAATGTCTACCATAACAAAATCGAATACTTCTTCATTGTCTACGAAAACTTCTTCAAGGTCAAGTTTGTTATTGCAAAACAAATCCAAGACTTTGAAACCAAATCCTACAACCATGTTATCATCGTCGAAATCAACAACGCCTTCAAATATTAACAACAGCAACATCATCAATAATAATAATACTAATAAAAATATTGATGGGGCTATTCCTAGCGCGAAACCAAAAACGAAAATTAAAGCCAAACCTCCAAATATAGTATTGAAAACAAACGATTCATCTCGTATTAATAATAATAATAGTGCCGGAAATGGTATCGATACTAATAACAACAATAAAAGCAACAATATCAATAGTGGTAGTAGTAGTCATAAAACTGGAACTATTCAAACAAAAACTAAAAAGCCAATAAATTCACCAACTTTAGCACGTTATTCCAAGAGTTTTCCAAATTCAGGAAAGCAGCAACAGAAACGGTTAGAAGCTAAAGAACCAAAATCAACCGTAAAAAAGTCTGTAAAATCTGCAAAATCGCCTTCATTAACGGATAAATTTAATAATAAAACCAACAACAATAATAAAATTAGCAAATTAGATGCAATACCAACTCTAGAAGAAGACAATCCAATACATGGAGAAATAACAAGTATAGTGTGCGAAATAGAAAATTTCCGTTCAAAACTTCATGAACTTGGTAGAATTCAAGAATCTCATCATCAATTTTCAAAACTTAACCCAAAAAGATTGTCAGCTATGTCGTTAATTAGTAGCGGTAATATGGAAGAAGAAAATAATGTAATGGTGCAAGCTGTCAATAACCAACTTTCGGTTGTCCAGCAACACATATCATCTTTAATGGATAATCATTCAATGTTAGACGATAATTTATTATCAATAATAATGACTTATAATGAAGAAGTTAATACCGCATTAAAAGAGGCAATTCAAGAAGTTCCAAGACTTTATTCTACTAGCAGTAACTCAGCTACAACAGCAACAAATACATCAACTTTAACTCCAACAAACAATAATTATGAAAATATTTTTAGTTATATGGATGATGAATCTGAATTTAAGAGTAGTTTTGGCCAACAACAATTGATCGAAACACAAGCTATGCAAATACAATTTTTAGAAAATGCAAGTTTCAATAACATTTATCAATTACAAGCTGACGCGGAGAGTTGTCAATGTTTATTGTCAATGCTCACCAAGTTCGACAATAATTGTGGTGACAAATGTTGTGAATTAAATTTAAGTGCAGAGCAATTAGAATCAAGAAGTTTTCTAACGAATAATAATTTACTTGAAGTTAAAATTGAAGAAATTAAAAATTTAATTAGAAAGTATGATTGCAAAACTGAAATAGACTACGACGATTATATTTATTCAGACAAATCTAAAGCATTCCTATCAAATCTTTTACAAAGAGTTATAATAGAAACAATTCTAGAACATTCGGAAGTTTATTTCAATGGATCATTGGACAGATGCATAAAATATTCAAAAGATCCATTTATTGATTTGATGGATTCTCCTAGATTAAGTAAAGAAACCTTTGACTTTGATAACCTAGATTCAAAGAAAACTTATAAAACTAGAATAAATCCTGAAGTTTATGCTGTATTAGGAACAAAAAACTTTGATGGATTTGATCATCCATTTATAGAATTTGTACTAGAAAAATTATTAAAAACTTTGAAAAAATATTGTAAAATCAAATGTTTAGACAACGATAATGGTCAAGGGAAAGATAATAAAAATCCAAAGAAAATATTTAATAATATTTTAATAGAAATAATACATAAAATTATTAATCTATTTTACTTTGGAATGCAAGCTCATGATAAAAGCTTGCAATTTAAATGGCTAGATAATAATTTAAAATTTGATAGAAATTTAATGAAAATGGAAGATGTTGGCGAAGAAATAGAAAAATTATCTTTAGATATTTGTTCTTTTCCTTTAATTGGTATAGATTTATCTGATAAAGATGCTTGTAAAGTCATTGTTAAAGCAAAATTTTATCCTTTATTAGCGAATAAATTTATACCTGGACAATACCCTAAAATCGATTAATTTAGAGTTTAGGCTTTAGATGGTTTGTTTTAAATTAAAATTTCTTTTTCTTTTTTCTTTAATATTCTTTGTTTTTAATATAATATAATATGTAATACTTTCTTGACAATCATTTGAATAGCTGCAAAAAAAAATTTTTTTTAAAGAAAAAATAAATAAAATGTCAACTAGTTGGAAAAAATAAACGCGCATTTATTTAGTTATAATCCTAACGAATATGCTTTTACCATTGAAATATATTAATAAACTTGTGAATGATTTAAGAAAATTATTAAATGAATCAGATTTTATGATGTAGAAATTAAAGCTCATTCCAATATCTTAAAGCAAAATCTTCATATTTTAATACTATTTTACAGTCTGCCCTTGTTTCAACGAAGTGGCTGGACATATAAGAAAATTTTATTCAACATTCGTTGAAACAAGGTTACTAATCGCGTTTCAACGAATTTTTATATTAATGTTTTCATAGTGTGTAACAACGTTTTTAAAAATTCGTTGTATCAAAAATTTAATTATTTCTCCAAAAGTATTTGAGGTTCTTTTAAATGTAAGTTTAGATTTTAATATATATAATATAGTTTTCTGTTTAAAACAAGGTCTTAGTTAAAGATTCTGTCATTTTTTATTTATAAAAGATATATTTACAGTGGATCCAGATGAAATTATTATTATGTATTTCAGTGATTTAATTGAATATTTACAAAAGTTTTAATTCAGAAAAAAAAGAATGAATCCAACAAAATATTAATTCTAAATTCTGATGACATTTGTGCAATTGACTGATATCTCTAAAGGGTTAGAGGTAGATAATATTGATATTTGGAATTGTGCCATTCAATAAGGAATTGGGCAAAGTTAGAATATTTCAGAATGATTGGAGTTAGATAATAAAATAAAAGTCTCATGAAAAAAGCTTTTAATAAACAAGTTTATAAAGGACTTTTTCGGTATCGTCTTAGTGATGGCAAGTTTGATACTTCAAAGCTGGGTTAGCAAAAAAAAAAATAATAGTATGTATATAATGAAATAATTTATCAATAATAGAACTGTTTTGAAAACAAATGTTACATACAATCAACAATTCAGATAATTTGGTTTAAATCAATCATTTTATTTATTAATGCCTATAAAAAATTAAATATTAATTAAATAAAATTTTGATAAAATATAAAAATAAAAATCTATTCTTCTTCGCTTTCACTCTCGACAGTTTTAAGCCATTGAATGAAAGGTTCCATTTGTTTTAAGAACGAGGTTTTTCCTTGATTTTTTGCACCTTTTTCATTCCAATATAAGATTGCATTTTCTGACACAACGTCCTCGTCATACAAGATTTGAACTATTTTACGGAAATGTTTCATTAGTTTTGTGTTCTCGTAGCAATAAGTTTGGATTTTTTGCAAAAGAGCAAGTTCAGTCTTTGGATTATTGGCAAATTCTGAAATAATACTTGAGCATTGCTAATAAGTGAAAAAAATGATTTTAAGCGTATTATTAATATATGTTTTTTTATATGATTCTAAAATATAATAATCATATAAACTCACTTTAACTTGATTTGCAGCTTGAGTTCCAATTTGTTCTGGACGAGTGCTCCAATCAACAGCCTGTAACAATGATTCCCACACGATTTGAACAAAATCACTTTCTTGCCAACCACCATTTTTCATTTGTTGTTTAAGATAAGTAATGACCTATAATAATTAAAAAATAGCAACAACCAGACATAATTAGAATTCGGGACATTTTAAATCAAGCATAATAAATATATTTAATATATGTGTGTGTGTACCTCTGCATTGGTACTGGATGAATCCATCATTTCCTTAACATGTTCAATAGTTTGATCTTTCATTGAATTCTTTAATCGTTGATTATAAAAATCAACAAATTGTTTCATGTCCTCCGCCTCAAAATAGCGAGCAAAATATTCTTTGTCTCTTTTGTTTGGCGGGAAAAAATCTATAAGCTTGGAGTCAATTCCAGCTTTTTTAAGGGAGCTACCAAGATGTTCCATGTTTTGTTCGCCAAGATAAGCTTTGAAGACTGTGGTGATAAATTGAAGGGAATGTCCTATATAATAGGATTACATGCATAAATATATTTACACGATAAAGTTAAATAAAAAATAATCTTATATGTATTGATTTATTTGTATTCACCTTCTTTCACAAGATGCTCACTGAATAAAGCATTCAAAACGTTTATACTAATCAATTGACCAGAGGCAAACAAACCAATTGCAGTGGCAAGTTTGTTGTTTTCTTCAGTACTCCATTTGTTAATATACTGAAGCATATTCTTGATTTTATCTTCAAAAATATGCTGCAAATATAAATAACGTCTAATTAACTTATTGAAAACTTCAACATGCTTTTTAATATTTTCAATATTATCTTCTGCATAGAAAATAGAGAATGGGCTTTTAGGTGCTCCATCATCTAATATAGTACCTCCAGGCGCTAAAAATAAAGAATTGATAAGAAAAATTATTAAAATAATATTAACAACAGGAGAAGCAAGAAGAGGAAGAGTAACGGGTATGTTTAATCTTTCGCTAAAGTCAGCAAAGTCATTACAAAATTTATTATTTTGTTATTTTTTGCTTACCTAATACACCACCAAGCAAAAGAATTTCAAATAAAGTTTCTCCGTACTTTTTATACTCTAGGGTATTACCGGCAGAATCTAATTGTAAAGAGATTTCATCAAAATCTCCTGGTTTAACGTTTAAAAGAATTTTTATAATATTATCTCTAAAGACTGTTGTAAAAAAAAAAAAAGATTGAAATTATAAATTAATAAAATTAAAGACATTTATCAAATTGAAAGATTAGCTGAGGCCTCACCGGTTGGTTCGTGTTTGGCTTGTGCTTTTTGCTGACCCTTATTGATACAATACAAATTATATAGTTATTAGACTTTACACTTCGCTTTATATAACGATAATTCGCAAATAACTAGTAAATACCTTTCTTTGTTTGATCTTAACACCATGCAAAGAAGGCTTTGGGCTTCCGTTTTGTGTTGCACTCATTAAAAGTTAACAAGTTTTTGTATTGGTTTATTTTTATTTAATGTGTGAGATGATATAAAATTACTCTTGGTTTTTTTTTTTTTTTAAATAATTTAACAAAAAATAAATGGAATATATAAATAATTTTTTAAATTTTATTTATGTTAAAATTATTATTATTAATATTAATATGCAAGTTGGTGATCGATAAACAAATAATAATATATGTATAATAAATATTCTGATGAAGAAGAAGTTGACTTTATGCCCAATCTAAACTTCTTTGATCAGCCTTTTCCCATTGTTCAAATTTAATTTGAGCCTCTTCATTGGAGAAAAGATGGTATGGCCTTTGGTATTAACATTTTTCAAATCATCTAAAGAGTTCCAAATTTTAACAGCAAAACCAGCAGCAATAGCAGCACCAAGTGCTGTTGTTTCTCTCATAGCAGGACAATTAACCTCAATATTAAGAATGTCTGATTGAATTTGCATACAAAATATCAGAATTTGTCATTCTGCCATCAACTTTGAGAGAAGTTAAAGGATGACCAGAATCTTTGTTCATAGCTATACATGCAGCCCAAAGTATTTTAACACTGTCATAAAGGAGGTTACAAGTGTAGTAAAGGGGTGTTACACTTATGTTTTTAATAGTGGGTGCCATAATTAATTTCTACTTTCTACCATCAAAATTGGAATAATTTTGACCATTGAAATCACCAAACCAATTTGGAGCCTGGAAACATGCAGCCTCTAGAGTTGCTCATGCAATATGACATTTGTCAGTGTATTGAATCATACCAACAATACAGCAACATGCATCATCATGCCAATAAGGAGTGAATAGGCCAGAAAATGCAGTGACAAAATAAACACCACCAGTATTTTTTACTGAAGCAGCCAACGTATTAATCTCAGATGTCTCATTAATGATCTTTAAATTATCTCTGACCCATTTAATAGAGAACCAGCCACAGCAATTGAACCTTCTAAAACATAGATGGCATCCTGACTACCAAATTTATAACCAACTGTTGTGAGGAGTCCTGATTCAGAAATGACAGGATCTTTACCACTATTGAATAACATAAAGCATCCTGTTCCATAAGTACTTTTAACATCACCATGTGTAAAACACTTTTGTCCAACTAAAGCAAGCTTGTTGATCACCTAAAACCCCAGCAATTGGAATTCCCTCTAATTCTTTGATTGTCTTAATAGTTCCATAAATTTCAGATGAGGAACATATTTTCGGGAGACAGCTACTTTTCATTTGAAAGAAATCCAAGGATTCTTTACTCCATTCCAATGTCTTAATGTTCATAAACATATTATTAATGATTTAGAGTTTTTCAAAATCCAAAATCTACCAATTGCTTTGTTTGTATCAAATAGATTAGAATGATTATAATCTTTTTTATTATATAGTTCTCAAAATCCCTATACTAGTCAGGAAATTCACAATCATTTTTCTTCAATGTAATGTACCCTTCTTGTATTAATATTTCAAAGAAGCATTTACATTGGCATATCAAAAATTCAAAAAGCATATTGATAACCATAATGCTTTACCTCCTTTTAAAGCTTTGATCCTCAGTATATTTACTCACAACAATCATGTAGAAAAATATTCTGAACTTGCAAATCCAAATGATACATTATTACATGAATGGGCATTTATTCTGGAAGTTTTGAAGATGATTCAGATCTAGATTTGTTTTGGAAAGAGTTATTAAAAGCTTTATCGTTTATCAAAGATGGTCTTAGATTACATATAGTTGCTAATTTCAGGAGTTGATGTGGAAAGAAGTTTTTTCATTTATAAAAATATTTTGGTTGATAAATGTCATGCATGCACTTTCAAAAGATTCAATCGTTGCATTAAATTTTTTATGTTTTAATGTAAATAAATAAATTAGATATTTTTGCATAATTCATGCAAATAATTTAAGTTTTGCGCTCTTCTCCTTAATAAAATTAATCACATCTACCATCCTTTGGACCATCTTTCCATCTCTCATCAATTTTACTACAATCAAATAATGTCTTGCCTAATCTATCATTAACAATATTATGCATATCACATAACCACCCTCCTAATGCCCATTTACTTTCGACTTTTGGTGGATACTTTTTCATCTCATTCCTTAAATGTTCTGCACAATACCAACATGGATAGAATTCGGAAAATGTTTTCAGGAAGGAGTTCATTGATTTTTGTTGTGAATATGATGGTACTTCTGGATAATAAGCTGCCATTGTATGTAAAAGTGTCCATGTTGACCTGCCCAATTCTTCTGAATCTGGTGGACAATCTTTTGGTAAACCATTCAAAGAAAATGATGAAGGTGATGATGATGATGATGATGATGATGATGATGATGATGATTTCTCATCACTTTGGTGTTGCTTTTGTTTCTTTTTTTCCTGCTTAGTCCAATTCTTGAATTTTGTACATACTCTACATGGCTTGCCGTCTTTATCCAATATTATTCCATCTTTGCTTTTATTATTATTATTATTATTATTATTATTATTATTGCTGTTGTTATTATTATTTTTAATATAATTATTGTTGTTTGTGGCTTCCAGTTCTGTTATATCTTGATGTTGCAACGGAAGTAATTCTGTCATTTTTAAAAAGAAAAAAAAAATATTTAAATGTGTTACAAAATAATTTTTTTCATGTGAAATATGTAAGAGTAAAATGAAACCTTGCACAAACGCAATTTTTATTTATTTCAAATTTTTTTTTTCCACAAAACACATTCTTTGTTATTAATATGACAGAAATAAGTTTAAAAGCGACAACTTTGGATGCTCTTCGAAATTCTAAAAACACTGTGTTTAGTATGTTCCTGGAACCAATTTATAAAGCACTTCACATACCACAAGACTTGACTTATGGGAGGTCTGCATTACCATATTCTCCTCATGAGCAAACGCTTCATTTACCGCCATACATCCATACTCATCACGAAATCCCATTTTCCTCTTCCACTTCACCAATATTAAGCAAACTAAAAGAGCATTTCATATATTACCAAACATATTACCAAACATGGCAACTACCAATCACTATTACAAAACAACAACGAAATGTTGACATACTCTTTGTCCATGGTCTGAATGATTATGGAGGTAGATTTTCTGAATTTAGTAAACAAATCTTGGAAAAAGGATTTCGAGTGATATCAATTGATTTGCCAAGTTTTGGAAGATCAAGTGGACTACATTCATATATAGAAAGTTGGCAATCATTGGTTGAGGCAATTTATTTGGTTATCAATCATGTTCAAGGACAAAACTTGACAGAGAATGTTGATGAGGAGGAAGAAGTAGTAAAATTGAGAAGAAATCGTAAAATTATTTTGGTAGGTGGGTCGCTTGGCGGAATGACTATTTTATGTTATGCTATAAGATATCCAGAAACATTTGATTCGTTTGTGATAATGGCTCCTTTAATTCATGTGCATGGTCAAAGTAGGCCTGGTAAATTACTTGAATATCTGGCAAAATTCCTTGTTAAAACACCTTTTGGGCGTCTGCCACTTGCTAAAGCTCACCGTGGTAAAAGTAGTAGTGATCCATTACATGATTTTGTAATTATAATATTTTATTTGTTTTTATTTGGATTAATTTTTTTAATATTAATTGGTTAATAAATATAATACGTATATATAAATCTAATAAATAGAGATTTTTATCAGACCCGCAAACTTATCATGGAAACTTACGATGTGCAACAGGTTTGTCATTATTGGCGGGTACTGAATGGTTACAATCAAATCTTGGAGAGATACGTAAACCATTTTTAACATTACATGGAACAAATGATCGTGTTTGTCATATGAGAGGATCAAAAGAATTGATTTCACGATCTCAAACTCCTGAAGATCAAAAATTCATAATCTTGTATGATTATTGTGAACATGATATGTTGCGAGATCTTGGTAGCGGTAAGAAAGTTTTGGGAGATATGATTGATTGGTTTGTAAAAAGAGATGTTGGTTTAGTTAATTAGATTAAGATGATTTTATAACTGGAGGGAGAGGTATTTTTTTTTTTGAAAATTGAAAAATTTGAAATATATAATTTGTATATTAAATTACATACACATAGATGTAATCACACATAGAAAATTTGTACAATTATTACGTATGATATAGAGACATTTTATTTATTAAATTTGTTATAAGAATTTGTAAAAGTAGAAAATTAGCATTAAAAAAAAGATCAGCTTTTGAAGGAAATTACATAAATAGATTATCCTTTTTCTGTATATCTTATATAATTCACCAGCATAATATTTACCTTATTAATTTGATTGGAAAATATTTAGAATGCCATCGCCTTCCTAGCAAAATAAAATCTTCCACCATTTTAAGGTGTAATATAAATAGCATATATGGGACATAACAAGCAGAAAGGGACCCATTGGTATTTTGAGTTGATTATTTGCCTTTAAGAACATTGTTAGCTTAGAAATCGTCCACTTGATAAAATCTTGTGGTATCAAATGTAGAACATTGACTATGGCAACCAGTTTTAATATGACACTTTATATTTGATGACTCAAGGTCTTGCATCTATTTCAATGTGAAAACACCAGGTCACTAAGTGATGACGGTGGTTGGTGGAGCAGGTGAAAGTTTGAGTGCAAGGCTGGATGTTTATAATTTGGTGTTAAAAATTGGCCACACAATCTGGTGTTAGACCGGCATCCATTTTTCATTTGGGTAAAATGATATTTTGAAGCAGGTTGACAATCCTAAAGATGTAAATTTAGAAATTCCAGAAGCTGATACAAAAGTAAATTGTCGTTAGTTCATGGAAGAAGACTTTTCAACTGTAAGTTTGTGGAATGGAACATTGATTGATAGAAGGAGGAGGAGGAGGAGGAGGATAATTAATTAATTAATTTTTTATTTATTTATTTATTTGATCTAAAATTTTATTCTATTTTATTACAACTGTTGATATGTATCCTTCTTTCATGATGTATATATAACGGTTACTGTGTGTGGTTGGTGAACCAATTGAAGTCAACCCCAAATGATGAAGCGGTTCTTTAAGTCCAAGAAAAACATAAGTATTATTTTGATAGAGAATAATGGAATAATTAATTAATATTAATTTAATAGTGTTTTACCTAATCCATCATAAGCGATTCTTAAAATAGTTTAACTTCATAAAAAGATCAAATTAAATTCGAGTCGTTCATTTTGATTGATTATCACATTGTCCAAAATCTTGTGACATGTTGAATATCATTATTTAATAATTGTTTCAATTACCATGTACGGTAAATAATACAAATTCAAACGATTACATTAGGCTCGACATTTTACTTTTATGCAGCGATATTATAGATATTATACCATTCTTGAATTGATTACATTGGAATCCGAATTTTTTAAAATGACATTTTCATTAATGTACACAAGCAAATTACCAAATTTTGAATTGATTGCATTAGCTCATTAATAATAATATGTATGCAAATTATTTCCAAGATGTTTTTCTTAAAATTAAAAAAAAGAAAAAAAAAAATTAGTATAAATATGTTTACTTTCATTCAAATAATCAATTTACAAATAAATAATTTAACAACAAATCAATTTTACAAATAAATCATTTAACAAACAAACAAAACAATCAAAATGCCTAAAGTCAAATCAGAAAAATCTTTAAATATTAAAACCGAACTTGCTACATTTTCGAATCTTCAAAAAATTACCAGCAACAATATTATCACCATGACCCCTACTATCTCTACCCCTACCAATTTTAACAATAACTTTGATGATGTTTTTAATCCGATGAATTCAGACTTCGCCATTAACGATTTCACCTCAACCAACTTCACATTGATTAATAATATGTCCAACACCAATAATACAGTTAACTACAATGACGTTGGTAGTAAAAATGAAATTATTTCATCAATTTTTTCTCCAACTCAAAATAATTTCGATGATGTCGATATCAGCGATAATAATAATAATAATAATAATAATTCGTTATCTTTACCATTTTCCTTTTGTTCCTCTTCTCCTACTCATTCCTCCTCCTCCTTTTCCATGTTATCATTTGTTTGTAAGGATATGGATCTTAGTGATGAAGAAGTTAAGCTTCTTCAAAATCCACCATATGAACTAACATTGTCATTCGAAGAATTGATCTCGCCAGCTGACAATACCAACAAACCATCTCGCAAACCGAAAAAAAATCGGCCATCCAATAGCGCGGAAGTTGCATCAACAACCACCATCGTTGTTGATATTAAAATTCCGAGACCACAAAATGCATGGGTTCTATTTCGTAAAGATTATGAAGCAAAACAGCGATTACGATTTCCGGAAAAGGCTTTGAAAATGAAAAACATTTCAACAGATGCCGGGGAACATTGGAGAAATGAGTCGATGAAAGTTAAACGATTCTTTGATATTCTGTCAAAATTGGCACACGAAAAACACAAATCCATTTATCCTGCGTACAAGTACACACCAAAAAAAAAAACAGTAAAGGATAATAATTCGGCGTTAAAAGATTGGATTTTTAAAGATGTTGCTCAACAACAACAACATAAAAATCAAAAAAAAGATGTCAACAACAACAATAATGTTAATAATACCAATACTAATAGAATTCCTCCTTTACCTTCTCCTTGCCCTCCTTCGCCATCATATTCCCCATCCTCCAATTCATCATCCTCTACTTCCACATCTTACTTTAATAATACCAATATTAATATTAATAATATCAATTCCTCTAATTTTAATTTCAATTTCAAGTCTAATTCTGATTCTTCTAGCTTTAATTGCAATTATAATAATAACGACAATCTTCCAATTAAATATGAATATACCAATTTCTTGAGCAATATTAACCCTAACCCACAACAATCAAATATCAATAGCAACAATAACACTTTGGTTTATTTAAATAATTCTTATTTTATTGATCAAACTTTACGCAACGACAACAACGACAACAACAATCTTGATATTAATCTTGTTGATAACAATACTTTTCTTGCATTTCAATCACCAGCAGCAGCAGGTTTTGAATTTACTGATAATAATAACAATAACATGTACTTTAATCCACAGGAATTTATTCAACCAAAATTAGAATTAGAATTCGATATCGATGTCATTAGCAACATTAATGATATTAACAACATGGACAATATTAACATTAACAATATTAACAACATGGATAGCATTAACATTAATGACATTAACAACATGAATGACATGAATGAGTTTACTAATTATAACGAAAATAATTTCGAGAATGATTTTTATCAATTTATTAATACTGAAAACGATTTAAACGGGGAGGAAAATCCAGAAACTACCGATACAAGAACTGAAACTGGTGGTGGTACTGGTACTACTACCGATGCTAGTGTTGGGGCTGGGCCTGAGACTAATGGTGCGCAATCATCGGCAACATCATCCAATATCACAAATGTTAATACAATTTATAATCAACGGTATTTAATAAAGGATTTGTTTTTATTTACGATAAATAATAATGGCGTTAATGAAAATGATAATAATGGCAATAATAATGATGGTATTATTAACAACAACAACAATAGTGAAATTTGACAAATCATCAATTTTATTAATATTAGAATAACTTAAAAATTTCATATTTATTTATATTTATTTATTAATCTTCTATTTGCAATCTGCTATATCTATCATATATTATTCGTTTGTTTACGAATATTTTATTTCATAAATACTGGATGAATTGATTTCGTCAATTATTTCGAAACACGTTTGTTTGTTGTATTTATTTGTTCGTATTTTTTATTGTAATTCCCAAGTACAAGATTTAAAGATTTAATCTTTCTAATACATGTTTGCTTAATATATAAATAAATAAATTGAATTAGAGTTAATTAAAGTTAGGTGTATAAAGAATACGGACAAAAAATTCCGATAATTGGTGAATATTGTTGTTGTTGTTATTATTATTTTCTTGGAATTAAATTCCTATATTAATTTATAAAAAAGGAAAACGTAAAAGGGTCTTTTAATCTTTCTTAGATCGTTCCTATCCGAAAAATAAAATATTATATAGTACGAATTAAAAGTGTGCAGTATGTAAATTTCGTCGTGTAACAAATTTAGAAACTACTCTGAAAATTGTTAAATGTTACATGCGCGCCTTTTGCACCCTTTCAATTTTACACACAGACCGCGTGGATGTGGAGATTTCCTATTTTAGTATTAGTATTAGGTAATAGTAATAGTAAACTTTTTATCATCTCGGGAATTAATATTACCACCCATTCAAATTATTATTGTTATCATAGTAATCTTTGAAATTTCGATTTTTATAAAATTATAAATGGTTTTACAAAATAAAGTTTAATATATCGCCTACTAATGATTTTCTTTTATTCAAACATTAGTATTAGTTATGATAAGTTACGCAGATTTGTACAAGCGTCCAGCTGAAATGAAACGTTTGTTTTTTTTTTTTTTGTTTGTACAATCTACAGAAAAGGAAATACATTTATCATTGATTTTTTTTTTTTTACTATATTGTGAGAAAAAAAAAAATTAAATAAATTGACGACATTAATACCTAAATTTTCAAGTTTTCATAAACGTCTAAATAAAATTTCTGAATACCTTAATATTAAAAAAATAAACGAATAAAATAATCATTAAATATTTGCTACATAGCCATGACTCTTTCAAAAAACATTATAAAACTCGTAAAACAATTAGATTTAACAGAACACGAGAAACAATTATTAGAAAATCCACCTATTGATATTAATGACACACAAATCGACCAATTTCTTTCAAAAAAAAGAAAAAAGAAAAAGAAAAAAAGGATATTAAAATTATCTCCTTCAAAGAAAGTAGTCCAACAAAAAAAATGGCCAAATAAATTCCTTAAATTCCGTAAATATCATGCAATATATTTAAGAGAAACTTACCCTGAAAAAAATTTTAAAATGGAAGATATTTCAAAAGATGCAAAGGATGCATGGAATGCATTAAAAAAATCTGATCCTACAAGAAAAGTAGAATTCTTTGAAATTTTATCTAAACTTGACAAGAAGAACCGAGAGATGATTAGTCTCAAAGAACTCGAAGATGACAATGAAAAAAAGTTGGTGTGGAGAGAAGTCCATTTTGACAACAAAAATGATTCTAATTTCGTTTATATCAACAGAGACGGCAATGACAGCAACACCACCAGCAGCAGCAATAATAATAATATTACAACATTCGATACGACAATCTATAATGCATCAAATTATCAGGACGCTCAAAGTACTTATCCTTATTCAAGCCAAGAAGTTGAATTGGTGGAGCCTGGACAATTATCACTCAGTCAACTATTACACTTGTTTTGTAATCAAGAGATATTCAATATGGAAGATGATGAAATGTTTAATACTAGAGATTATTTGTATGGGACAATATACAACACAAGTTCATCTCAAGTGAGCGATTATGAAATCGATCCTGATACTTTTCTTCGTCAGTATTTTAATAATCAACACGAAAACCAACGGTTCGATTTTTTTTCTAGTTAATCTTTATTCAACGGACTGGGAAAACTTTTATTGTCGACCTTTTTTTGGGAAAAATTTATATGTGGAATTGAAATTGGAAATCGAGTTTTATCTATTTTAACAAAAAAAATTTTTTTAATGTATTATTATTATTATATACATTGTATTTATCGATTAATTAATATATTTCTTTCTTTTAAATTTATTACCGTTACTATTATTATTATTAACTAAAATTTTGATTGCCAGTGCCAACGGAATGATTGCAAGTTACCGATAGTAAATGGTTATGGTGGCCCCAAGATACTGGCTTAGATCATATAACAGTTTTTTCCAGGTTACCACAATAACATCACTTTATCAAAATTATCATCACGTGATATATACATATATTGGGTGCGATCACCATCTTTAATGTGCAATTACTCGTGTTGGACTAAAAATTTTCATTGCTTATTACAATATACAAAAATTTAAATCTTAATTAATGAATAATTCAAAATAATGCTTCGTGCATCATTGATAACAATAATAATTCAATTCATTTACATAGTACCTTCCACTTTGTCATCATTGTTATCAATTATTCAAATTCTTGATAATAATAATACTAGCATTACGTATTAGTTTTTGATAGGAATGTATAAAATATTGAAATACTAATTTTTGATTCAGGTTGGCAAGGCTAAAGATTTGAAATATCATGTGGTCCGATAAATTTTGAAGCTTGAGTCATGAACAATAAAATTTATCGGTCACTTTTTTTTAAAATGATATAAAAATTTTTATTTAGTATTTTTGAACCTGACCAATTGTTACTAAAAAGAGTTGTCAGAAGTTGTTGCTTCAACTCAAATGAGTAGAAATGCAGTAATATTAACACAGAAAAATTGACATAATTCAGTCAGGGTTTTTACCGAATTTGGAAATACTAAATGCTGTAATGATCGACTCTTATGAAAAATTCTAGAAGAAATTCTGATTGGCTAAATTCAATCAGGGATAATACCCTGTAATGATCGACGTTATGAAAAGAAATTCTGATTGGCTAAATTCTGTGCAGATCCTTTCGTTAATAATCTTTAATGAAAAAGGGAACAAGAAAAACATGACGAAAGCTTTATTTATTGGTCATATAATTTCCATAAAGTAATTAACTTGCACAAATTATCAAGAAAGATTATTCCTAACATTCTAAATTGTAATATTTCTTTAATTCTGAATTCAAATCATTCATTCACTTTAAAAAAAAGAACTTGTAATTATTCTCAAAAGAAAGGTTGTTTATCTTTAATTTACATTTAAGAAATTGGAGAGCTAGATAATTGAATCTTTAACATGTATAAATAACATTATAATTTCCTTGACTTAAAAAAGTAGTTGGAAAAATTCATAATAGTTAGTTAATAATTAATAAAATAATAAATAAAAGCTGACCTTTGAATTATATATTTTCGTAATGATAATAAACCTATCTCTAACAATGAATTCATGCTAATTCCATGCATAATAATTTCCTCTTATTTTATATTTGTCCTTCAGTGAGGTAATATTTAATAAATTTGGTTTAGTGAAGACATACCTGACTTGAGAGTAAAGCGTAAATACATATTAATATTCATGGATGTTATGTATATTGGAAGAAATTGTATTATTGTATTGGTATAAACATTAAATAAATGCATCATCATCATAGATTTTTTCCATTTCACCTTACCCATTAAATATAAACCCTAATAATTCATAAAATAATTTAATAAATTTAATATATGTATAAATTTAATAAATTTAATAAATTTAATATATATGTAACTGATAAATATTATTTTGAGTAATTCTTACATGTAAAGCGAAATTACATATTCATTGATAGGCAACTGTCTGAACTAGAAGTATATTCTATAAGTTTTATTCTATATATTCCTATGTTACTATTAATAAGAAATTAATTAATGAAATTACTCTTTTTTAAAGTTAATCAACAAAAACATTCTTTTTTTAAACTAATATATTTGAGATCCAGAACTTACTGAGGACCTTAGTTAATAGTTAATCTGAAACTGGAGGCTTTATACTATCTATTCCTCTCGTAGTACTTTTTAAATTATTAATATTAATAAGAATTTTTGTAAAAAATTACAAGATTTTCCTCTTTTTAGCTCTCATTTACTTTTTGAAGTCTGGGTGATTATTTTAAACTCTTTGGTGATTATTAAAATATGAATGTTTGTTTGTTTATTTTTATGATATGGTTTAAAATTACAACAAAATTTTTTTGTGTAAAGTCACATGAAACATGAAGTTTTTACAACGGAAATGAATGCACAAGAGCCTATTAAAATTGTGTAGATCATTCTAGAATCGATTTCCAAATTCGGTAAAAACCCTGACTGTAATAGCCAGCTGAATCTTCCTCCATTTTTATTGTTATGTTACTAAAATATGGCTTGTCATGAAATTTTTTGGTTGCTCTTATGATTTCTCCAGAATTTATTCTTGCAGGATTATATAATGTAACTTTGACTTGGTCAATTTCTATAATTTGCATCATCACTGAATTTGAAAATATTTGATCAAAATAGCTAATTATACAATCTTTTAAATTTTTTAATCCTAAAATATATTCTGGGACTGTGTTAGGCTGTAATGATTTTAATATCCCTGGTATTAAATGTAATTGAAAACTATTATTTAGATTGAGAAGTTCTATTTTGGATTCTTTGTATTTTTGTTTTTTATTGTTAGTCATCACTTTTTTATATATAATAATTACACTTTTATGATTTATCTGTAAAAAAAAATCTTGGTGAAATTAATTAAATAAATTGAAAAAAAAGAAATTCAATGTTTTATAAATTGCTAACCATTCTTATAATTTGTGGATTTGTGTTATGTTTATTTGTCATCTTGTAAAGATTTTTAACATAATACTTGTGAAGTGTCTCATATGTTTCTGCACTATAACCATTGATTGCTCCAAACATTCTAATACTTGGAATTGTGTGATAAACCCAATGATGAAATTTAGGTATATTTAAATTCAGTGGGTGAAAACCTTTTAAAAAGCTTAACAAATTTATCCAGCCCATTCATTAATTGATATCTTCAAATATTAAGGTAATTGATTAATTAATTTAAAATAATTGAATTATTCTCATAAAATAAAATATACCTGAAAATCCTCCAAATTTTCTTCAGTAAATTCTGTAAGCTGACTAAAAAGATACATTCTGCCTATATCTTGATTGTAGAAACTAAGTTATCAAACACAAATACAGATTGTTGCAAAATTGTGGATTGGCTAATTTAATTATTTAATTCATGATGCGTGATAGAAGTGTCTCATTTTTGTAAATCCAAGTATGCCCAGTGTTGACGAATTTGTTAATTGATTGGTTGAAACAGTAGATCAGTCCTAAAATTTGTTTTTAAAAAATTTTTTTTAAGCGAAGCAATTTTATGGTTCTAATGTATCTAAAAATCATATCATTTTCTGTTTGCAGAATATTTTTGTCATGTTATATTGGAGAGAAGTATTTCAATTTGTTGATTTTTACACATTTTTGCCCCGGATTGATGTATAGATTTTTATCTACTTCTATCACATATCACGAATTAAACTTTTTTTTAAACTTTTATAAATTAAATACTGTAAAAAAAAATCTTTGAAAAAAAAAATTTTAAATTTAATAAAATAAAATAAGTAACAATGCCACCTCACCAAAATAATAATAATAACATAAATTCTATCAAAAGAATTCAAATGCCTTTTTACAATCTAAGGAAAAAAAAATGCTGGTGTTAATTCACTTCTATTAGAAGAGAAGATGCAAATACTACTAATGTTGTTAGTTCATATCTACTGAAGAAGAAGAAGAAGAAGAATCAACACTTGGGTCTTTTATTGAAATAACCGATCTAGAAAGTCATGATATGTTTTTGAAAAGAAAGGAATTGTCAGAAGATTTAGATTTTGAAATCACCAAAAAGCCAAAAACTATTATAGGTTTCTTTATAAATGTCCTTTTTACATTTAACAATAATAATTTATTTTATTATATATCTCAATTGTAAATATTTTTAGAAGTTGGTTCTGTATTCAAATTGTATTGAAGAATCAAAAGAAAATCAAAAATGATATTAAAAATCTTGTAAATCAAAATTCTAAATTATTGGAGCTTGCATTAAAAACCAACCAAGAAATAAAAGATAATATAAAGAAAATACAACAAGAAAAAGATAGTGGATGGTGGAAGGTACAATAATATAATATTATAATAATTAGAAGATCTATGCAATTGATTTTTTTATTTTTGTCTAGGATGAAACTATACATTGCATAAAGAATTTATTAAGCAGATATATGTATCCTGATGAAAAACAACTCATGAAAACTATCAAATCAACTTTAGAAAAAAAATTGTGAAGAATATTTTGTTAGAGAAGAGTTCCCTCTTATTTGGAGAAAAGATTTAAAAGCTTTGTATTATTGAATTTTTTTTGTAATCAATTATTTTTTATGATTATAGCTAGTCACTAATTTAATTTTTAACAGTCAACAGACCAAGTAAGATGTGTTCATGGTTCTATGTGTTCTAGAATTAAAGAATCAATTTATAAGGTTTTTACAAACATAGAAAAAGTTGACACATCCACTCCAATATCTGTAATAAATAATTGGAAGGAATCAGAAGATGTTAAAGAATGTTTGAACAATCTTGATAGCCTTAATCCTAATGATGATGAAAGCCACTCAAACATTGAAATTATTAATCTACTTGTGTGGAAAAGATCAAATGTGACCAATAGACAAATGGCCTTTACTAGAGCTGTTTGCCATTGTATTCTAAATTCAGAACATGAAGGTGTTAAGATTGATCAAACATATATTCTTGATAGAATGCAAGATTTTCTTGTATGTATTATTTCATTTAATATAGATGCTGTTACAATCACCTTTGCAAACACTTTGGGTTATAACATTATAAAATCTTTGATATTATTATTACATTTAACAGGGATATGATCCAACATCATCTTCTAATGCAGAGTGATTGATAGTGTACATATAATATAATTGCTTCACATACTGTACATAATAATTATTTTATATTATTAATGTTTTCTTCATATATTTATGAATTCATTTGTTATAATTACACTAATAATAATAAAAATATAAATAATAAATGCATTCAAAGTTATAGAAAAATGCTTTTTATAAATGTAATTTTTATACAAATCTACAAATTTATAAATGTAATTTTTATGCAAATCTACAAATTTATGATTTTTATAAATGTAATTTTTATACAAATTTACAAATTTATAATTTTTATAACTACATAAAATTTATTGAGGGTTGTAAAATTTACATAGATAATTTTATATAAAATTACATAATATTTATATAGATTTTATGTACAAAAAATTTGCTGATGATTATATGATAATGATGAATATCAGCCTTTAGAGCAAGGAAATAAATATTCACCAACATGGCCATTTAGAATGGTTGTGGCTGGAAGTTCTGATTCGGGAAAAACTACAATGCTTTTGAACCTTCTTATAGGCACTAAAATGGTGGATAAAGAGA
The DNA here is from genome assembly GCA_958430865.1 of Entrophospora sp. SA101. Lineage (NCBI taxonomy): Eukaryota > Fungi > Glomeromycota > Glomeromycetes > Entrophosporales > Entrophosporaceae > Entrophospora > Entrophospora sp. SA101. Next base: position 24,596 of record CAUDNR010000743.1, read on the forward strand.
ATGGATCCAGATATATTCTCTGCAATGATGTAATTTTAATCGGTAAGTTCCTAAATGAACCAAAATGGAATATTGTCTGAGATTTTTATAACAAACTTGCAGAAACTGAAGATGTATCATTCAAAGCATTACCTCCTTCTGAGATTCCTGATACAGATGAATTCAATCCTGAATGATCTACTGTTATAATATTTGAGGATCTCATGCATGAATCTAAAAAGGTCCAAGATAAAATTGCGCAATATTTTACTCATGCTAGACATAGTAATGTCAGTCCAATTTATGTATCCCAAAGATTCTTTGCAGTTCCTAAACCCATCCAAGAAAATGTTACCTATATTTCAATACATAGAGGAGGAGGATGTAATTTTAATCGGTAAGTTCCTAAATGAACCAAAATGGAATATTGTCTGAGATTTTTATAACAAACTTGCAGAAACTGAAGATGTATCATTCAAAGCATTACCTCCTTCTGAGATTCCTGATACAGATGAATTCAATCCTGAATGCTCTACTGTTATAATATTTGAGGATCTCATGCATGAATCTAAAAAGGTCCAAGATAAAATTGCGCAATATTTTACTCATGCTAGACATAGTAATGTCAGTCCAATTTATGTATCCCAAAGATTCTTTGCAGTTCCTAAACCCATCCAAGAAAATGTTACCTATATTTCAATACATAGAGGAGGAGGATCCTTGTTTGATCTCAAAAATATTCTGAATCATTATTCAGATCATCTGGTACCAATTATAGATGATTTAACAATGAAAAAAGAATTTATTGTGATTGATACTAGAC
>CAUDNR010000744.1:0-25355 GCA_958430865.1 Entrophospora sp. SA101
TTACTATTTATGGAATGACTAGGAAATATCACATGACAAAACAATTTTTATTGCATTTTTGATTGGAAATTTTTTCCAAAATTCGTCGTCGTGGCGCAGTAAGTTGCGGGATTAGGTGTCCTGCACTGTATAAAATAAAAGAGAAAAAGGGTAACCTCGTAAGGTATGAATAAAAATAAAATAAAAAAAATTAAAAATAAAAATAAAAATAAAGTAAAGAATAAAGCTACCTCGCAAGGTAATAAAATAATAATAAAAAATAAAAATAAAATAAAAGTAATAAAAAGAATAATAAATGCAAAAAGAAGTTGAAGGAATCCGTAGATTCAATTAAGATTTTCGATTTTTATATCTTCTTTGGTGTAAGTATCCACACAACTCGCACCAAGTTGTCACCGATTAAATTTGGAAGAGCGTATTTTAATTGGTGATAACAATTATTTTTGTTTTTGCGTGGACATTCCAACTCTTCCTTGGATAAATAATGTATAGCTAAATTTTTGTTGATCATCTCTGCAAAATTTTTTTTGGTCACAGACTAAATATTTTTATTGCTAACAACTATTACATAGAACGACAGTTTAAATAATGACACATTATAATCAAGGACAAAGTTACGCAGCTCCATCAAACGTTTATGGCCAACAAGTTTATGGAGGACAACAACAACAATATCATCCTCCACCTCAAAGTAGGCAATTGATTGAATTAGTTGGTTGACTGATTATTAATTCACTAATTCACTAATTTTGTATTTTGATTTCTATATAGGTCAATCTAGTGTTCCTCCATCAGGAGCAGACCCTCAACTAGATTGGAATGACAAAATGGAAATAGAATTTTTCAGAGCAGTGATTAAGTACAGGCCTATTGGTATTATTGTTTTTTTATATTGTCAAGAATTTATAATCCAAAAATATTAATTCATTGGTCATTTATAGGCAAGCATCGACATTTCCGTATGTTGAATGTCGCTAAAGAATTTAATGCAAACAGTCCTATAAAATGTTCTATACCTGAATTATGGGAAAGGCTTCGTTTATACTATAATCTACAGAAACTCGAAGATTTGGTGATTTTTTTCTCTCTTTTTTTTTTTATAGATGATTTTAATTTGTAAACTATACTTATATGTTGTTCTTTAATTTCAAAGGAACATGAAGTTGAATTTCATAACGAAAGTTTATTTTCTGAGTTTAATCTAATCATAAACGATCATGAGAGTTTGGTTCCTAGTGAAAACCGTAAATCAGAATCTTCTCGCGGTGAATCACCTTCTAAAAAAAAACAGATAAGAAAATAAAATCAAATCATAATTATGGATTGTTCTCTTTTTTTTGACAAAATTGAGTTTTTGGATGATTTTTGTTTAAATGATCCATCTGGCAGGATATATATATAATCAATCTTTCATTTGGTTCGCATCCTTTCTTAAACAAAATCTTTTTTTTTGTTTTGTGTTTAAAAAATTCAAAAATTTATTTTTTTACAAAAATGTCATTTATTATATATATTCTCAGTTGTATTTATCAAGAGTGTAAGTGGAGAGAGGGTATATATATATATACAGGATTTGCTTAGAATGGAATAGACAATAATAATGTTGAGATCACGTTTCCAACAAATGGAAACATTACTAAAATAAACATTCAGAAAACCTTGAAATTAAACGGTGTACATGCCTCATGGTATCAATTACCACTGCAGAACTTTTTGCTTTGACGGCTCATAAGTCCCAAAGCCTAACATTGCCACATGTGACTTTGACAGTAGATGAAAATATGCTTGCACCAGGTCAGATCTATATAGCAATGAGTAGGACTTCTTCTTGGGATTCGCCGTCATTATAATCTACGAGAGATCAAAAAACACAGATATTCTTTTGCAACACCTTCTATAACTGCTTTTTTTAGGCTCATCGTCTGAACCTGAAGGCTTGGTCATCAAACAATATTATAAACTCTTATAGGTTTATTGATTCAAAATATAAATGTAAATATATATTAAAACTCCAAGAAAACCAAGAGAAATAAAAAAGCTCAAACTACTAGGAAACCTGATACTGGAGGAACAACCAATGACGTGCTGGTAGATCTAGAAAAACATCGAACGCTGTTCAACCAACTTCAAATACAAAAATGTGGCCAAGCTAGCACAAGCAAAAATAGTTATAAATTCAATGAAATGATCTGCTTTAATCAATTGATTTATGTGTATCAATGTTATAAATAATTTTATTATCATAATCTATGATTGTCTGTAATCATTATAATGTATAAAAATACAAATTTCTTAATAAATTTAATTATAATAATAGTGGCTTTTTTTCAACTTGGAAATTATTATTATTATTTGAGGTAAAGAAAATCTATTCTAAGGAAAAAAAATTAAAGAAGAATTTATATTTCAGGAAGAAGTTCCTTTCGAAGATATACCTGACAAACCACTGGTATCAATTACCACTGCAGAACTTTTTGCTTTGACGGCTCATAAGTCCCAAAGCCTAACATTGCCACATGTGACTTTGACAGTAGATGAAAATATGCTTGCACCAGGTCAGATCTATATAGCAATGAGTAGGACTTCTTCTTGGGATTCGCCGTCATTATAATCTACGAGAGATCAAAAAACACAGATATTCTTTTGCAACACCTTCTATAACTGCTTTTTTTAGGCTCATCGTCTGAACCTGAAGGCTTGGTCATCAAACAATATTATAAACTCTTATAGGTTTATTGATTCAAAATATAAATGTAAATATATATTAAAACTCCAAGAAAACCAAGAGAAATAAAAAAGCTCAAACTACTAGGAAACCTGATACTGGAGGAACAACCAATGACGTGCTGGTAGATCTAGAAAAACATCGAACGCTGTTCAACCAACTTCAAATACAAAAATGTGGCCAAGCTAGCACAAGCAAAAATAGTTATAAATTCAATGAAATGATCTGCTTTAATCAATTGATTTATGTGTATCAATGTTATAAATAATTTTATTATCATAATCTATGATTGTCTGTAATCATTATAATGTATAAAAATACAAATTTCTTAATAAATTTAATTATAATAATAGTGGCTTTTTTTCAACTTGGAAATTATTATTATTATTTGAGGTAAAGAAAATCTATTCTAAGGAAAAAAAATTAAATTAATAATTATAATAATTATAACCTGGAATATCAATTTCTTCATTTCTATTTATTTCTAACATTCTACATAGACTTCTGGCTATATAATGCCATGTAAATGGTCCTAACGTTAAAGTTTTACCAATTTTCCATACAATTTCTTGTTTCCGTTTATATTCTGAATCAGGTATGTTAGTTATTATTTCATTAAGTCTATGCGCATCTTTTCTTCTTACACGTACAATAAATTCATCCCAATCCACATCATCTTCAAATGGCTCAATAATACCATCAGCGATCACAATAGGCACAACACCAAAAGCAAGGTATTCCCATATCCTTGTTGTATCTAACGTCCATCCTGATGGCGCCAAACCATATTTAGAACCTGCCAGTTGTTTTGCGTACTCATCGTTATTAACTCCTTCACCAATATCCCAACCCGATAAATTGTTTAATCCATTAAAGATCAAATGTCTCACACCTTCTGAATAATAATCATTTGGTTTAACATTTGAACAACATCCACGAAATATAACAAGTGTATTACGATTATTGGGATTACCGTCTTCATTAATAAAGTCCAACGGATTGATTTTAAAGGAATTTAATATAGCAGTTGCACTTGGTATAACAACATTCCTATTTCTTCTAAACTCTGACGACTTTACGCTTCTTTTATCACCAATTGTCGTTAAATAAATTGCCGACTGAAATAAATATTTTCTTTCGTAATAATCATCTTGATGATCCATTGGATGAATCAAAAAATGATTTCTACCACTACTCTTATTCCAAAATTTATAATCATTGATTATATGATTCATAAACGGTGAAACGTAATTATCATCAACATTACATCTTAGATTTTGATTCCAATGATTATTGGTCCAGCAATTAAAAAGATAACAACTTCCAAAAAATGGCATGTAGAACGCATCGGCTTCCGTTGCATTTTCTGTTACATAAAGTTTATAAATGTCTGATGATTTATTTGTAAGCTCGTTATATAAAATAATTTCCGAATTATAATTTGAAAATTTGCAATTTGATTGATTGGTTTCATTTATTTGTATATTTGATGGTATTTTATATACATAAATTTTAGGTCTACATATTGCATAACCTACAAAAAAAATCAAACTTTAATAAAATAAAATAATGTTGTCATTATTATTTATTATCTTACGTAGATCAGGAGGCCATACTCTCCATTTATCTTCAATTTGAGGTAAAGGCGATAGGTTAGTGGGGTGGTAAAACGATGGTAAGTTTGTTATTGGATAATAATAATTTAAAAATAATATAAAAATCAAGCTTGCAAACAAAAGTAAAAAAAAATAGTTTCTAATTATAAGTAAACCTGCCATCATGACTGACTGACTCTATTCTATCTTCTATTCTAAAAATCTGTGTAAAAAAACTTAATATTAATATTACACAAGCTCATTTTAGCGATTACCCATCTACTACACTCCCCTATCATAAATATCCGACCACCTGATGATCATTTTAATGTTACATCAAAATTTTTATTGACTGGTAAACATGTTTTTATAAAGTCTCGTCGAGTTTGCATTATTAATGAATTTAGGATAAAAATTTAAATTAGACAAAAAATTCCGTGATTTCTATGAAAACTTTGAGCTTAGTAAAAACCTTCAAAACTCTGTTGAATCATAGATTACGTCATTAAGTAAGTCCACTTAAAATATCTTGAATTATATATGGTTAAAATTTGAGAAAATTTGATCAAGCATAGACAACAAAACGTAAAGCCTTAAAATTTGCATTTTGTCAACTTTATAAGTGTTTTATATATATAATAAAATTATGGGGTGGTCGGATACTTTTTTAAACCCTTTTCACGAACTAATTTATGCCAACACCATATTGTGGATATTTGACCTTTATTATATGTAAAGATTCCGATTGAAAATTTGCTTTTTTGGACTATTTGCTAAATGTTTCCATTAATACCATACCAAACCTTTCGAAGCTTTTGTAATTTAGAGATTTTGATATCAAGTACAAGTCTACTTGGTAAAGTAAAAACGATTTTATTTAAGAAAACGTTACTTTTTTAGTAAGGATTCTTTTCATTGACGTTACACAACTTGGTCGGATACTTATGGTAGGTGAGTGTATATCCATCTCAAGATTTTCAGTAGATCTTGGCGTAATATGGGTAAAAATCGGCATGTTGGAAAGTAAGTTTTGGCCGAGATTAAAATCAACAAGCGCATTAAGATGGTTTTGGGTAACCCACAACAAAATTACAAGATTTGATTTCATTTTTTTTTTAAAAAAAATATGACAGGAGCATCAAAAGAAGTGACAGTACAACAGCAACTTACACCGCTCGGTAATGCAGTAGCTGGCTCTTTGGGAGCCTTATTAGCTCTGACTATAACATATCCTTTGGATATGTAAGTGTTTCATAGTTGTAGTAATTGTCAATTTTTTTTCGTATAACCGTATCTATATACGAATTATATTATTCTTAGTATAAAAACAAGACTCCAAGTACAATCAAAAAATATATCAAGGGCACTATCACATCATGAATATTACGATTCAACATTAGATGCAATAATAAAAATCACATCGAAAGAAGGAATATTTGGATTGTATGCAGGTTTGCCAGCCGGGTTGATTGGAGTAGCATCAACTAATTTTGCATATTTCTACTGGTATTCATTCCTACGTACAAAGTATCAAGTAGCCAAAGGCACCACATCATTATCAACAATGTCCGAGTTATTAGTGGGAGCATTAGCAGGAGCCTTGGCACAAATTTTCACAATACCAGTTTCGGTTATAACTACTAGACAACAAACCACCAATTCCAAAGAACGTAAAGATCTGATAGGAACAGCCAAAGAAATAATTGGCGAGGATGGTGTCAAGGGACTGTGGAAAGGATTGAAACCATCATTAATTTTGTGTGTTAACCCAGCGATAACTTATGGAGCTTTTGAAAGATTTAAAGATATATTGTCGAAACGATTGAATACTAGTACTTTATCACCTGGTATTGTTTTTTGGTTGGGGGCCCTTAGTAAGACTATTGCTACCATCGTAACCTATCCTTACATTATGGCAAAAGTAAGGCTACAATGGAGACCACCCAAGCAGCAGCAGCAGCAGCAACAACAACAACAACAACAACAACAATTAATGGTTGAAGATGATGATTATGATAAGATAGAAGTCGATGATGAAAGGAATTCATTATTTAATAATAATGGTGATGGTAATGGTAATGGTAATAATAGGCATAAAAGAATTGATTATAATATTGTGAAATATAATGGAGCAATTGATGTATTAAAAAAAGTATTAGAAACTGATGGCATCTTGGGTTGGTACAGGGTAAGAATAATTACATTAACTATTATATTATTATTATCATTATCAACGTAATTAATGATTTGTTTAATAAATTTTAGGGAATGCAAGCTCAAATTTCAAAAGCTGTTTTATCACAAGCTTTATTGTTTTATGTAAAAGAGTATACTACAAGATATACAATATTATTATTTGCGTTAATTTCCAGATTAATAGCAAAACGAAGAAGTATCAAAAATTAATTTTATATTTTTTTTAGATGATAATTTTTTTTGGAATTAATTTATCTATTACAAGTGTGAATAAAATTTTGCCTTGTAACTTTTTAATAATCGTGGGTACCTTTGTATTTTTTATCAAAATTGAATTTTATTTATGTTTCAGTACATGTTTGAAATTAATAGTTTACTTTAATTCATAAATTAAAATAATAAAATATATCTTTATTATTTTCTTATTAAAAATATGATATATATATATATATATATAAAATAACCAACTAATGAATGATATGAGTGTATGTGAGAGATAAGATTGGAAAAATAAAAATATTACACAATTACACACGTTATTATTAAGTAAATAAATAAAATTTTTAAGTATTCTTTCATTCGTTAACGATTATTCACCACCAATTCCAAAAACTAAATTTTGTTTAAATATGTATAAATTAATATTTATTAACACGAATAATAACAACAAATGGCTTTAATATTAATTACCTGTTCATAACTAATCATTATCCAACCGTCATTATCAGTATCGAAACGTCGAAAAGAGTCCGTAAGTGTCTTGATGGTAACGCAAGATTGCTACAACAACGACAACAACAATAATATAATTTTTAAAGTAAAATAAAAATAAAATAAAATTCATTATTTTAAATATATAGAATTAACCTACCACGAAATTGTCAAAAGTTACATCTCCCTTTCCTGTTGTGCCAGCTTTTAAATCAGTTAATAATCCATAATAATTTTTTTTATGCATGTTATATAGGGGGACACCTCATACACAAACACTTAATTTTTTTTGAAATTGCTATTTCTAACTTTTTTTTTCATTTGCGTATTTCATTTTTATTGCTCATTCTTTCAAGATAACTATCACTTTCCCACAATAAATCAATAAATAAAGATATATATATATATATAAAAGAAACATACCACGTTTGTCATATTTCTTTATCAAGAGGCTAATGAATTGATCACTCAAATTATATCCAAAGGTTTTCAAGGCAGTTTTCAATTCGGTAAAATTGATAGTACCGGAACCATCGGTATCAAATCTTTGAAAACATTTCTTCCAATCTTCAATATAACGCCAAAGACCAGCGAACTCGGGAAAATTAATCGTACCGGTATTATCTACAATATTACATATATAAATTGTAAAAACGTGGTATAATAAATAAAATGTAAATATATTCATTATAATTATAAAATGTAAAAATGCGCACATACCAGTATCAAACATATTCATCATTAGACGAACAGTCTCGATATTAAAAGGACTCCAATCACCTAATCATCATCACAACAATCATCATTATTATTTAAATAAATAATAAAAGTAATAGTAATAATAATTAGTTATATTTCAGATATTTATTTGTACCATTGATTAAAGCTTTCTGTAATTCTTCGGTGGTCAAAGAACCACTACCATCAGTATCAACTGCTTTAAACCAAAAAAAGAGTTGAGGATCTGCTCCTGGTGGAGGAACACTAGATTGACCTATATAGAAATCGAAATACCAAATTAGTGAAATAGTGAATTAATAATCAGTCAACCAATTAATCAAATGCTCACTTTGAGGTGGAGGATGATATTGTTGTTGTTGCCCCCCTCCATAAACTTGTTGTTGACCATAAGTGTTAGGTGGTGGAGATGAGTAACTTTGTTGACTATTTGGTGGAGGTCTTCCATACTGTCCTTGATTATACTGTGACATTGTTTAACCTGTCGTTTTATGTAATAGTTGTTGTTAAAAGAGCAATAAATACTAGTACCAGTCAGTCCTTACAAAAAATGAACTATAAACAAATGACTAACTAAATATTTATTTTCTTTTGTGACCCAAAAATTTTTTTCAGAGATGATCGACAAAATTTTAGTCAGTTACCAAAAATACATTTTAATGACTATTTATTTTACTATCAAGCTTCAAAAAAAACATTAATCTAACTTGTTAATATTTCACCTACAGTCGTACCTCTTTTATATCCCCACCATTTGTATCCCTTCTTAATCTCCTCGTTTATATCCCACATCTGAACAGTTAAAAATGTCTTTATTCTATACACTCAGTCATATCCCTACAAAATTTGAAAAACATATGAAAAAAAGGGAGAGGCATGACTGTAATATAAAAACATGAATACCATTCATTGAATATATTCGGAACATGCAAAAAAAAAAACGATTGATAGCATAAATTAACAGTATGGTTGAAAGTGACCACACCATTTATGGAAAAATCATACTCGAGTGGTGTTACAAGAAGATTTATTTTATCTAATTATACGTGATTAAATGAAAATTGCTTTGGCGAATATTAATTTTATTTCTCTCTCTGTTTCTCAGTTAAGGAGGACAAAGCCGAAATAAAATTTGTTTTGTATAATGAATTTTTTGATTAACTAGTTAATTTTCATAATGACACAAAAACAATAAAGTAATCAATATAATGAATAAATAAATATAGTTAATGTCTCAATTTTATTTTTCGTAAATTACTACGTACTATATGGGGCATGCTTAAGGTTGTGGGCGAAACCTCTTAATGACTGTCGAAACTCTGTCGAAACTCTAATGAACAATTAATGTGTAACCTGTCGAAACTCTGATGATTGGCAAAAACCCCAAATGCGAAACTCTGCCGAAACTCTAATAAACAATTAATGTGTAACCTGTCGAAACTCTGTCAATTGATTTCTGGAGGAGTTTCTCCCACAACCTTAGGCATGCTGCAACAAAACCAGACAAAGTGAACATTGATATTACCAAGGATTTCAGGGAGTCATTATTATTCATGGGGGTAGTCACTTAAATTTGTTGAAAAAAAGCCTGTTGAAATGATTGTTGACTGTACTAAAGATTCAAATGATCTATTGTAAATTTATCAAATAAATTACTTGGAAAGTCAATCACTTTAATTTATTATTATTAAATATATTTTTATTTTAACTTTTTTCTACAGAAATTACTTGTTAAATATTAAATTATAATAACAATAATTTATACATATCCATTTATTTATGATTGATTACAATCAACCACTAGAGCAAGAAGTGATATCTGTAAATTGATTAAAAAAAAATTTTTTCATGTTTAATATACTATATATATTATGTATGTAATAATGTATACATTGTTATTTTACTATACATGCACCCCAAATTGGTTTGGTGATTTTGATGGTCAAAATTATTCCAATTTTGATGGTAGAAAGTATAAATTAATTATGGCATTCACTATTAAAAACATAAGTGTAATACTCCTTTACTACATGTGTAACCCCCTTTATGACAGTGTCAAAATACTTTGGGCTGCATGTATATATTTTACCTTATGCTTTACCCATTGAATAGTCTGAAGGATTCTTTTTTCATTTTAAAGTTTATTGATTTAAAAATCAATTAACATTTTCACCATTATCACATTTTTTCCTTCTTTTATACCTTTGTACAGTCACCACGAATATATCTTCTGATGATGAGTATCCAGAAGATTCTTCTCTGCTTTCAACAATCTGAAGATTTTTTGTTTGATTTATATTCTCTTTATCCAGATTGTCTATTAATTTGTAGGGTTTTTATTCATGAATATCATGAATATAATTAAGAGGCTACACACTATTAAAACACCAAAAAATCCCTTAATAGTTGTGGGACATTGCAAATCAAGTGTCATTCAATATAAACATTACACGAAAAAATTTATTGTCATCCACTTCAAAAAAAAAAATCTCCGTTTTTCATGTAACAAGCAACTTTCAACCATAATAAATTTTTTAGAGCCAGACTGGGGCTTTTAACAACAGTTAAAAGAAAAGACTAGCTTAAATATTGGTTGTTCTACGCCAGGTCAAAAGCGTTTCTTTTCTTCACACTTATTTTAAGATTATCGCTCAACTAGTATGCAGACTAAAGCAAATTCAGCAGCAACAGTTGTGCCAAAGTGTTCCCTACAAAGTCGCTTATAACTACTTGGAAGGTTGTGTTAGAAAAATTTTGCTTTTAATTATAAGGGACTGATTTATAAGGTTATTAATTTATTTAGAATTTTAAAATTACATGGTCAAAATTTCAAAATAATAATAATAGTATTGACAATTTTCGTAATGTTACACATATTAATTTACATTTGACCCCCAGAAATTAAGCAGTGTCCTTTGACTAGTATATACATATTTGCATAATCTACCAAGTGTTGCATAATTTAATGTTTGTTGCCACATAATAAATCAATTATTCAAAGTTTTGATCTCGATTTAGCGGATAAATTTCCTGGCATAATGATAATATATTCCATGATTTCTGCGGCATTCTGCACTATGTAGAAAATCATTGGTCCCAATGTTGAAAATTAAGTTGGCGAATAAGTGATTGCGGAGGAGTATTGGATGTACTGGTTGAGTCAGTATATCAGTCTATCAGTCCCAAATTTGTATCACACAAAAAGTAAAGTAAGTATCCATTTTTTATTTGCTGAACATTTGGGGCATGGACAATAGAAAGGGACCAAACGTCAAAAATCATGATTTTGAGAAAATCGGAAAAAAAGATCTACATTTCAAGTAATTTACAATTGTTTTTAAAAACTTTAACAGAAAATATCTCAAAATTTTATTAAGTAATGTGGGTATTGTTTCTAAGCTAAAATTAATCCTTGTAGCGAATTACATATAAGAATGTCATTAACTCAAAATCATGATTTTTGATGTTTGGTCCCTTTCTATTGTCCATGCCCCATTTATGGACATGTTATCTTGGAAAAGAAAATTTTCAACCAGTTAATTTGCCCCAGATCTATATGTCTACTTCTGACCATGGATCATGAATCAAATATTTTTATTAGATAGGATTCGAAATAATAAAAACTAAAACATTACAGACATGAGGATTGAAAATAAATATGCATTTCTAATAGAAAATTTCAACTTGAAATATAATTTTATGATTTAATTTTTCTTTAATTTTTCTGTCAAGTCTGGAACAGCTGTAAATAAATCTGCAACTAGGCCCAAATCAGCAATCTATTAAAAAAATTAATTTTAAATATATATAGCTAATTTAAATGGAAATAATAACAAACAATGATAGTATATATTTAAAATACCTGAAAGATTGGTGCTTCTGGGTCTGTATTTATAGCTGCTATTATTTTACTATCCTTCATACCAGCTATATGTTGTATAGCTCCACTAATACCAACTGCCAAATAAAAATCTGGTGCAACAACCTTTCCTGTTTGTCCAACCTAAAATCATATTGGAGATCATATTAATGCTTGCCTATGTTAACTGTAATAGTTGCTAACATCTTAAAAACCTACCTGCAATGCATTATCACAATATCCCGAATCCACTGCAGCTCTGGAACCACCAACTAAACACATAAAAATAATCATTATTATTACTAATATTACTTATTATTGCAATCTTTAAATCTAACAAAAAAAATTTCCATACCAGCAGCACCAAGAGCATCTGCAAGGTTATAAACAAGTTTATCAAAATTTTCACGACTTTTCAATGCTCTACCACCTGATACAACTTTGGTTGCAGAGTCAAGTTCAGGTCGATCACTTTTTTGAATTTGTTCACTGATCCATTCTGTAAGAGTTGGTTTTTCTGCTTCAGGTGCAGCCTCAGTTACAACTGATGATGCATCAGTACTACCAGCTGTAGCAGGTGGAAAAGCAGTTCCACGAACTGTTAGAATTTTTATAGGATCTTTTGATTTTACAGTTGCAATGGCATTTCCAGCATAAATTGGTCTAACAAAAACGTCGGAACCTTGAATATCAATTATATCAGATATTTGAGCGACATCTAATATTGCAGCAACTCTGGGGAATATATTTTTACCAAATGCTGAATGTGATGTTATCAAATGTGTAAATTTTAAATTTTTTTGTGCATTGACTAACAATGGTGCATAGACTTCTGCAATTCCGTGCTCGTATGCTTTATCTTTTGCTACAAGAATTTTGGAAATTCCTTGAAGCCCTGCAACTTGTGATGCAACAGTTGTTGGATCTTCGCCTGCAACAAGAGCTGTCACACTTCCACCAAGCTTATTGGCAGCCGTCAAAGCATTTAGTGTAGATGGTGATATCTTTTTATTTTTATGCTCTACAAGAAGCAAAGTTGAAATATCTTGAGCAGCCGCATATCCTCTAATTAAAAGACTTTGGTAAGTCTGATTTAATAAAATAATTATCAATTATTTGTTTATTTAAAAAATAAAATTTAAGATTATTATCGTTATTATTTACCTTCTTGGTGATGTTAATTCTTGTTGCTCTTTTAAGTCCAAACATTTTTTTTTTTTTTGATTTTCTGATCGGACAAAATAGTGTTAGTGTACATTTATTAATGTGTGTAACATGATTTAAATATAATAAATATATAGAAAATAAAAAAATCATATCGCGTCGATAAAATAAATAAAAAATTTTTTTTTCAATTTTCTAATAATATTAGTAGTAGTAGAAGTCATCTAATTTATTTTCTTTTAAGGTCACAATTAAGACAATAGGTTTAGTGGACGAAAACAGTTTGAAACAATGGCTGAACAAAACACTTCTGCAAGTGGGAAAAAGAAACTAGTTGTTGATCGTGAAAAGGTATTTAATTAATCAGTTGATTTTTGGTTGATCTTTTTGTTGCTCTCTAATTCATTGACAATTTATTTAAATCGTCTTTTTCTTTAGACTGTACCATTTTTATTGAGAATGTTTTGTAGACCAAGTTACCATCACAGGTAACCAACTCTTGATTTTTTATTATTTTGAAGTTTAGAAGTTGTCTTTGTAATAAATTATTGAATCTTTACAATAGACCTGATGACTACACGCCCGAGCGTCTTCCTATAGATGACGAAGTACAAATATATACATGGTATAAATATTATATACAGAAATGATATTATTTATTGTGAATTTTTATAATCATCATAATAATAATTACCAATTTCACTATTAATATCATGAAAATAGGAAGGATGCAACTTTGAAAGAGATAGCTAATCTTATAAAAGAAGTAAATCAAGATGCTAATCGACCAAATGCACGCCTGTCATTTAATTTAGTATATATTGACAATTTACGTGGTAGATATATGTTTAAAGATCTTGGAATTGTACATAATTCAACTTCAAGTACTGATGATGATATAAATCTTGATGATGCAAGATTTGTTATTGGTGATTTTTTGGATGTAGCAATTTTTCATGGGGCACCACCTGCTAGAATCATAGAAAGACGTGGAAGTTTAAGGGATAGAAATAGAGATCATGATAGAGATCGTGGTGGTGGGGATCGTGGTGGAGGTGGTGGTGTTGGTAGAAATTTCCGTACAGGAATTGGTATTGATAGAGATCATCGTGATAGAGAAAGAAATCGTGACTCCGAAAGAGATCGTGATCGTGATAGAGATGGATTAAAGATTGATAGAAGGGATGATAGAAGAGATGATAGAAGAGATGATAGAAGAGATGGAGGAAGAAATTTTAGAGATAGAAGAAGATGAAAATACACGCACACAAAAAAATTTCCAAGGTAAATTTATTATTTTATTTAATTAATTCCAACAAATATGATATATAATAAGTCATAATAAATTTTGAAATAAATCTGATATTTTTCATCAATTCATTCACATATACATACGCATTTATAATAACAAAGTTGAAATAATATTTCATAATAAAAAAAATTTTGGATCAATATGTATATTGTGAATCCATAACACAAAGTGGATAGACTATAACATATTCACATAGAAACATAATCGTTACACTGCATAATCACTTCTTAACACATGAATCTAAAGTGTATTATTTTTATCTTTACACTATTGTTCAATATAAAATAAACTTCATTTCTAAAAATAAATTTTTTTAAAAAATTTTTGAAAATATGTTGAATGCTCCAAATTCTAATAATGAAAAAGAAGGACGTCGCATTCATACCTTGTCTACTGTGGTATTTATCATCTAACGTTTTATTTTTTGAATGGTTTATTTACTTGTATATATATATATTCCGTATGATAAATGATAATATTATCGCTATTATTATTACTTAAAGGATTTTCAGAGTGCAAGTTCAGGCGTTGCGGCCAAAACTATGCGTTCTGAACTTCAGAAAATGGCACTTTCGATTCAAGATATGAAAGCTCGAAGAGTATTTAATGATTTTCTTGAAATTTATTGAAACTTTACACTTATATTATGAATATTTTTAACTTGATGAGTTTTATTTAGGCCTTTCAAAACGAAATGGATAATTTCTATTTACTATTCACTCGTTATTTGAGTGATAAATCAAAGGGAACCAAATTGTAAGCTTTCTTGATCCATTCCATTCCAATTTTATTTATTTTGCACAATCAACATATTTACATATAAACTGCTTTACACATATACGAAAACACTATATATAATCCTGATCAATAAAAAGAGATTGGGATAAGGTAAAACAACCTAGCCCCGAACAAATTATTCCTTATAAGAATTTATCACCGGTTTGTGAAAATACTGAAAGTCTCAATAAATTAGCCGTACTTAAACTTAATGGTGGCCTTGGAACAACCATGGGTTGTATTGGTCCCAAAAGTGCAATTGAAGTAAGAGATAATATGACATTCTTGGATTTAAGCGTTAGACAAATTGAGGTTTGTAATCAATTTTGCAATTAATTTTAATTCTGAAAAATTTGAAGAAAAAATTCATATACATGTATTTTTTTTTTGTAAAAAATTATAATAATAGTATTTCAATAGTAATTACAATGTCAATGTACCATTCATACTTATGAATTCTTTTAATACGGACGATGAAACTAAACGAATCATTCAAAAATATAGTAGTCATAAAATTGACATTCTCACCTTTAATCAATCAAGATACCCAAGGATCAATAAAGAATCTTTATTACCCATGCCAAGATATACAAATGGAGATATAAGCCAATGGTGAGATTTTAAAATTGTACTTGCAACTTGCTATTTTTTTTATTTAGTTGTTTTTTCTTTATAATGATAAAATATAAAATAAATGAATTTAGGTATCCACCAGGTCATGGCGATTTATTTGAATCAATGGCTAACTCGGGAATATTAGATCAATTGATAGCTGATGGAAAAGAATATCTTTTTGTGTCCAATGTTGACAATCTGGGTGCTGTTGTTGACTTAAAAATTCTTCAACACTTTGTAGAATCAGGAGCCGAATTTCTGATGGAAGTTACTGATAAAACTAAAGCAGACATTAAAGGAGGTACATTGATAGATTATGAAGGAAATATTAGATTGTTGGAGGTTGCACAAGTACCGGCCGAGTATATGGAAGAATTCAAATCTATAAAAAAATTCAAGATTTTCAATACGAACAATTTATGGATTAATTTGAAAGCGGTGGCTAAACGTATTTCCGATGAAAAGAAATTAGATTTGGACGTGATTTATAATAGTAAGACACTCGAATCTGGAGAAAAGGTTATACAGTTGGAAACAGCCGTCGGTGCAGCTATTAAACATTTCAAAAATGCTCATGGAATTAATGTCCCGAGAAGTCGTTTCCTACCTGTAAAATCTACTTCTGATTTGTTTCTGGTCACATCAGATTTATATTCACTCCATCACGGCGAACTTGTAATGAATCCAAAACGTCTTTTCCAAACCGTTCCTTTGGTTAAGTTAGGTGACGAGTTTAAAAAGGTATGTAAACATAATAATAATAATAATAATAATAATAATAATAATTATTATTATTATTGATTATTAATTATTGATAAAAAATTTATATTTATATGTAAAATTTCAATGCAATTATTAGGTTTCAAATTTTCTGGCTCGTTTCCAATCACCACCACATATCCTTGAACTTGATCATTTAACGGTTACAGGTGATGTGACATTTGGCTCTGGTGTACAACTCAAAGGGACTGTTATTATTGTTGCTAATCATGGTGCTAGGATTGATATCCCATCACAAGCTGTATTAGAAAATAAAGTGGTTTCTGGAAATTTAAGGTATTAATTAAAAAAATCTCTTTTTCGTTACCTCCGTAAAAATATTTACAGTAATTATTTATCAATAAATTTTAATCATTTTTTTTATTTCATATAATTATAGGATTCTTGATCATTAAAGTCTTTTAATGAATATGGTTATGTATAAATTCAATTTACATAACGGTAATGGTTCTTGCTACACACTAAAATTTATTATTAATCTAATATTATTTATACATATGTATATATATATATTTGAATTAATAGAATGATTTAATTAACTTATTAGTGAAAACAAAATTTGTTCTATTTCTATATAACAGGAATAAAAGATTCTGTAATACCTATATAGACAAAAGTACTTGATCACATGTTTACACTAATTAGTAAAAAATCTACATATCAATATCACAAAAAATTTTCATGTTGCTAGCTTTCATGTATCAACTTAATAAAAAAGTTTTATATTTTTCATGATCATCAAAATTGAAATTATTTATTAAATAAAAATTCAGTGTCTTGTTGATGTTATTTTCTAGACATAATAGAAATATAAAATTTCATGTATTTATTCTTCAAAACAATAGCCTTCATTTATATAAAATTTACCATTTTTTATTATATAAAATTTTTTAAAAAACGTGAAAATATAGTGAAATGTTTTATTAATCTTGATACATGAAGCAACGTGAAATTTTGAATATATATTATTTATCAAAAATTTTGTGTGATATTGTTATGTAGATTTTTACTAATTAGTGTAAACATGTGATCAAATACTTTTGTCTAGGTAATGTGTATACAACCTTCTTTAATATATCGTGCGTAATTAAGAAAGTTGACACATCTTCTTTGATTATAATAAAACGAACTAAGGAAGACTAGTTACAATTTTGTTAATAAATATTTTTCTTTTTTTAGTGGTATGAAATTTTAATTTAAATAAATAAATAAAAATACAAAGGTATTAATTAATATGCGGAAAAAATAATAGATAATAAAACTAAATCATTCAAATATATTAAATCCTTTTTAGTCGCTTCAACACATTCAAGAACCTTTCAAAATAAGTTTCAGAGTATGATGAAAAATAAAACTTTATGATAGAAGATAGAAAATATAATTAGTATAGAGACAAATATTTATAAGAAAAATAAAAGTTTGAATTTAAATTCTTACCTCATGCTGTGAATTATGTTGAGTTACAAAATTATGAGCTAATTCATGACAAAATGTCATATACCAGTAAACCATTGTTTCAATTGAAAATTGTAAATTTTCAGAATCATGTAAAGCAATGTAAAATTTAAAATTAAAAAACAATGAATTGTTCCGATTAAAGGCGATAGAATCAGCGGCAGGATCATAAAATACATGGACTGCTTTTTGATGTAGTCCAAAAACATCACAGAGATACTTGAGAACTTGAATAAAACGTCTTAAAGGGCCTAGTGCAGTTGGAGATAAAAGTGCCGTCTGATCCAAGTTTTTGCCAATATATAATTCTATCCCGTTTTCCATTCCGATAAATTTTAATGAGTGACCTATTATTGAAAATTTTGATGGAAAGAAAAATCTTAAGCTTGGTATACAATAGAAAAAATCAATTTATCTATCTATCTTACCTGGCATAACATCACAATAACTCGATTGACTTTCTGAAACAATATTCACTTTAGCTTGACTGTCAACCGCCGAGCCTGAATTTGAGCGACATGAATTTACGGCCTCATTCAATGTCCTTTTCAAATCCTCGGTAGTATTTCGCGATACCAGTACGGGAGGCTTATCAGCATGTGATTTAGACACACCAGGTGAAACATATTCCGTCAAATTTTTAAAAATGTTCCAAGGCGACGAACCTTCTTGATCATTTCTAATACCCGATTGTTTTTTTGGATAGTCTTGTTCGGCTAATTTGTTTGCAACTTTCATCAAGTGGTCTGAATTTTCTTGTGCAAGACATGATTTTATATAATTAGGGTCGCATTCAGGAAACGTACTCTGTAGCTGCTTAGAATAGTTTTCTAGTTCAGCAATATTTAGTTGACCCCGGTTTGTATTATAATTATTGGGTGTCATTTGTTCATCAATTCGAGGTCTTTTAGGATTATCCGAATTTTCAACAACACGTCTAAAACTTTTTTGTTGACTCATTATACGTTCTACGGGGAATCCTTTACGTTTGAGGGCATTGAGTGGCATCATTAATAACATGCTTATAAGGGTGGCTTCTTTTAATTGTGGTTTTTTATAAATGTATTGTGAAATCATTGATGCAATATCAAGCGTATCTAATTCACCGTGTTTAATATATAGTGTCCAGTCGTTCTTCCAACTGTCGTGTGAAATAACACAAGTATTTGAATGTTCGATTTTTGTTATATTATTTGGAGCCAGAACATAGGTTGTCTCAATCTGATCAACCCCCAACACGTTCAATTTTTTTACCCAACTTTCATTATTAACAATATCGGCCTTACGAACCTCATGGAAAAACAACGGTGAACGTTCTTTAATCAAATTCTGTAATTCTTTAGATTTTTGAGTAACCTTTGGTACTCCTTTAATATTAGGCGAAGACTTGACACTATTGGTTAATAACGGACATCCCAAACCCTTTTCAGAAAAAACTATTCGTTAATTAATTTATAATATAATAATTAATTAAATAAACGAATCTATAACCGAAATACATTACCATATAGAAATTTTCTAAATATTGGTCCATAGGACAAATTAGTGGTTCAAAAATATCTTGGTATATCGCATTATCATTTATATAAATCTCATTTGGAGTTGCTAATACATATCTTTCGACTTGATTTAATGAATTATCGGCTTCATTTTTGCCAACAACCGCCTTGTCTTTATTTTTTCCTTCCTCGGATTGTTTTTTAGTCATACCTAGCAAAATCGGATATCTTTTCATATTATTTAATAATTTCTGATTTCTTTGGATCGAATGAAATTCTACAGCAATTCTATGTAGTACGGCCAAATACTTTTCAATATTATCACCGACACTTTTCAAAAAGTCATGTGAAGAGTTTATTAAAAATTCGGCCAACTCGATTGGAGAAGGTTCATTTTTAACACCACAACTTTGTAAAAATTTATTTGCCTTCTCACCAAAATCGATATAATAAAAAAAGCCTGCAAAACTGAATTGTTTTAAAAGAGAAAAAAATATAATTATTATTTTTATATTTAAAAAAAAAATGAGATATTTATAAGATTAATAATACCTTTCTTCCGAACTTTTAAAAAAACAGTTTTGTGGTGAACCATATTTTAATACGTTCGATTGCTTCTTTTCACGGATTGGGATAAAAGCTAATTGACTTAAACTAAGCCAATCTGGGTGTATAAAGTGATTTTGAAATGAAGACAAATAGCTAAAAACTAATTTTGCTTTTTCCTCGTTTTCTGGTGGTTCTTTCCTTAATTTCTCTAATACTTGTAAACGATCAGGATTTTGTTTTATACCAAATTCTTCGGCTTTGTGACGCAATTCTCTATGTAAAACATTGAATTTCATAATGGCACATTCGGGGTTTGAATAACATTCGGAAGGTGTTGCGTAAACATTTGGGTCGGCAGAACATGGGAGAAATGCAAATTTTACCAGTTCTGGTTTGTAATCCTTCGAATATTTTTCTTTGAAATTTTCTATAAAGTATTTAAGTGCCTTTTGTCGAACCGGAAGTGGTGTAGTTGATGACGCCAGTTGAAGTATTACATCGATTGGTGGAAAATCCCGTAAACCAAGCTGTAGAATAAAATTAACTAAAAATAACATAAATAATTATTATAAATATGAAAGAAATAAACAAAGCAATAATAGAAATAAAATCATGAATAAATCGAATTTACCTTCTTTCATATTTTTACGCCATTTACCATTCCATTCAATTATTGGTAAGCCAA
Organism: Entrophospora sp. SA101; assembly: GCA_958430865.1. Taxonomy (NCBI): domain Eukaryota; kingdom Fungi; phylum Glomeromycota; class Glomeromycetes; order Entrophosporales; family Entrophosporaceae; genus Entrophospora; species Entrophospora sp. SA101. The sequence continues at coordinate 20,661 of CAUDNR010000744.1, forward strand.
ATTCACGTAATTGTGGTAATGGTGCATATAAGTCTTTTGCTGTAAATCTTTGAATTTTAACTTTTGTGTTATCATCATTATTATCATTATCACTTTTTTCTTTATTTGTATTAGATTCCTTTGGCCAAATAGGTGTGACCGCCAATCTTTTTATCTCAATATCTTTAAGATTATTTATGGCAAGATATTTAATTAATTGCATATGATCCCAACTTCCTTGACAAATTAATCGATCAAATATAAGTTGCAATTCAACATGCTAAATTAATTATCCATTTAATTAGTTAATTAGCTAATGTGATATATAGCTTATGACAAATAATAATAAACATTACAATTACCTTTCTAACTCCCAAGAATAAAAGAATATCATCATTTATTTTATGTTGAAATTTTATAATAGGCAAATCAGGGAATAAATTGACACTTGGAAAATAGGACTCGTCGGGTACTTTCATGCCAAATGTAGTCGGTATGCAATTTTTTTGAAATAGCAATTGTTTGATGGTTTCTTGATCCGTTTTAGAGATGCTTTTAAAATGACGCGAAACTATCCCAAAGAACTTTTCTGAAAAAGCAGGGTCTTGTTCTAATAAAGGTTTTGAAGATATAAATTGAACCCAAGCAACCAATGTAAGCTCTATCCAACCTCTAATAAAAATAAATAAATTAAAATAAAATAATAATTAAAATATATTAGCAATTATTATAAAGATTTATTATTGTTGTTTTTAAATCCCCTCCTCATTCATTCACTTACCTAAAATAGATTTCGAAATCTTTTTTATTAAGATGTTTACTTATCGAATATGGTAAGACACTTGATGGAAGGTCTACGTCAGGTGGAATTATAGATGGATTTATAAAGTAGGAAATGCAATTAAGGGGTAAGTCAACATCTTTAACTCGTACTATAACTAGTCTCATAAAATTTTGAATTTGATCTTCTGTGACTAAGTTTTTAGAACGATAATTTATCCACCATTTAAATAAACTTATTATCTCCTGTTCGTTTAATATTCGACTTTCCAATTCCACAAAGAGATCATCTAACGAGATTTCAGAAATAAATCTTAGTGTATCTTTTGCCTTTTTAAAAAATTCATCACATTGACTTAACAATAATGGTGCAACAGTAGGAATTGTCTTTATAAAAGGTGACATTTCTGGATTTGGTATCCGTACAGATTTAATTGGTAAAACGCCACGGCTAGATAATATTGATAGTGAAGCTTGCGTACAGTTAAAAAATTGTGATTCGCTGATTCTTGAAATCATATTGTTAGGTGTGCTTAGCTTGAATGAAAAATGAGCTAAAGCGTGTGCAGCACGACTTTGAAAATACTCAAAAGCTGATTTTATTGGCTCGTCATCTGATTTTGATGTACCAGAACCAATAATCTCTCTATATAGTTTTGAAACTTGCGACAGCTCATCATCGTATATTATACGAGCCAATACTCCAGCCAAACATAACATTCCTTTATTATAGACTGCCAAAGTTTTGTCTACCAAATCTACAGATTCACGTTCAACCTATAATTTTTACAAATACAATCAATACATATTCATTTATTTAAATATTTACATATGTAAATTAGAAATATTCACTTACTGTAGGAATTACTCTGGCAGCCAAATGTGCAGAACAACCTGTTGTTTGATGAGTTGGGAATCCTATAAATATTCTACCTTGTCCAGGAAATGGTAATAAATCCTTGAATACTTCTGAAATTTTTTTATCGTAATCACCGGAGGAATTATGTTCGTCAAAACCAGTAAAAATCATTTGTATTTTGGTATTCTTTGGTGGTCTTTTTTTGGTAGATCGTTCCATTTCTAGACTAAATGCTTCAGGAATATATAAATCCAAGTTACCACTGGCAATTCTCAAGAAAATGGTCGTTTGTTCTGATGAAAATGAAGTTATTGGAGTTCTTGACTTTAATAATTTTGTTGGGGTGACTAATCTGTTAACGTCTAATTGTACTGTAAAAATGTCTACAGTTTTCAATTTGAACATATTGTCTGGCGAAGTTGTATTTATTCCAGAATCAATTGACATTGATCGTGATACACTCGTTTTTTTTGTTAATTGAATTACTCGTATTTCATTGAAGTAAACTGTAACCTCACGAAGATTTCCAGTAAAACCCTAATTATATAACAGCATTACCAATATTACAATAAAATATCTATATTTAAAATGGATATACAAGAAAGCTTTACTTTAAAATATTGATTTAGATATAAATTGTTACCAATGAAGTTGCTAAAAAGCGACCAAAAGATTCTATCTCAGGTAACTAAAAAAAATAATAATATGAAATTTAAGTATTTTTATGGACATCTATTTATATTAAAAAAATTAAAGAAAAAAAAACAAATTTACCTTTTCTTTTTCTCGTGTGTCCATCAAAAAAGTTGTCCAAGTTGTATCATCTTGTTTGATATTACTTCGTTTGGCGAACAGTTGATCACCACGCCAATAAAAAGCCATACCTTGAGTACCCGACGATACACTACAAAATATAATGATAAAATGAATGTGTTAAATGATTATATCATTAAATAACATATTTATTGTATACATTCACTATCCATTTATATATTTATTCATATACATAAACAAATAATATATTTACAAAGGAGCATCACAGACTGAAAACAATGAATAAAACCCAACACCGAAGGCGCCGATCTAATAATTTATTTACAAATAAAAAATAAGTAAAAATTACAAACGAAATTCATATGCATAAAAATAATTTAAATTATTTGATCAAACCTTTTGTTCATCAGGATTCCCTTCGGCGATTTTCTTCAATCTATTCCAATCTTCAGACCGAAATACAAAGCCGTTGTTTTTAAATATTATTCTGACACATTTTTCTGATAAACAGATATTATTATCACTGTTTGGTGTATATTTTTCGGTCATAAATATTATTTCAACATTTGTGGCTTTAGCATCATCTAAAAATCAATAATAGATTTTATATAGTTTAAAGGTAATTAATTTTTACTCAAGGAAAATGATAAAATGCACAAAATGATGATATGCACATAATGATACCTGAGTTTTGTAATAACTCTCTAAAAACTACAAATTCAGCAGAGTATCTAATAATAAAAGGTATTTTTATTAAGTATTTAATGAAGGCTGAAAAAGGTAGATAATTAAAAACTAACTACCTTGCTAATATTTTATCAATCAAGTGCCTCTGATTGACTTCGACTCTCTCTTCACCAGTTTCATTGGAAAGCACTTCCTGACGAAGTTTGTCTAAAGACATGCTTAAAAAGATGAAAATTCAAATTAAAAATAAACCAAGAAAAATTCGTCATTTTTGATTTCGTATTTATAACAAAAAATTTTGGTCATTGAAAACTTTTGGAAAATCAAACGGTGATCACTGGTATGAAGGGATTGTCCGAGCTAACCAAGTTTGGAAACTATCAACAGACTTTTTGCAAAATATTTCCCAAATTTGGTTAGCACAAACAACTCCCGCTTTATAATAATACGCTGAATAGTAGAATAAAAAATATGCATTGCATGTACATTATTATATTATTTTAGCAATTGCCATATTAATATTTCAGCCACAAACCTTAATTGTATACTTTTTGTTCCAAATCTGACACATAGGATTTCTTCTAGAAAAGATTAGACTCGGAAATTAATTACCTCTTTTTTGGTTATTACAACCGATGATCCCTTGCCCTATTTGTCAAATTTTATTATTTTTTGCCATTTTCTCTGAACTTTATAATAAAAGAAACTGTTGATATTTCTGTATGCCTGGTAGTTTCTTAAAGCAAATTCCCAAAATAGACTTGATATCCAAATATTGAAAACCTTTCCATCTAAGTTTTATTTAATCCTGCTGGACTAGATCTTTTCACCACATCTATACATGAAGTCAAAACTATTTCAACCATTTGCAGATCTGGTCAAAATAGGGTTGAAATAAGGTCGAAACTGATTTTTACTATGTAGTTGCCTCAAGTCGAAATATTTCGACTTTGGTGTTTTAATTTCGACTTCATGTATAGTAATGACTAATGAATATCGATCTTTGTAAGCTTGTGTATGATGTTTCCAACAGGCTAGGCCTGTAAAATCAATCCAATAGAATTATCAATGAAAATGGCAAGATAATTAGTGTCAAAGTACATGTTACTGTTGAGTGTATCAACCCATCATGCATGTCATTTAAGTGTGAAAGCCTCAGGATTCTCATTCAGCAACTGCAATTGCTGGTACAGTCCCAGGTGAAAGTAATGGCGTGAATATTTGAATTACTTATTCAGGCATAATACCATAAAGCGTTCATTTATAATGTTTATTTGTGAGTCGCATAAATATAGTAACCATAAAAGTAAATAAATAAATAATGATCGTCATCAGTGTTTTTTGTTTACCAGTCAGACAAGATTTCACGCGATCGACATGTCTACTACTACTGTCATAGCTATGTACCTTATAGTTGGAGTTGATAATTTGTTGTGACACACACTGTAGGACCGCCACCGAAATGAAAGCTATTTTAGAAGAAAAATACCAAGATCTCGAAGTTAGTGAGGGGACTGTTCGCCGTGAGCTTTCCAACCTCGGTTATGTTGCTACTCTTCCCAGAAAAGTTCCTCTTCTAACAGAACAAGCAAAGATTAACCGCTTGTCATGGGCAC
>CAUDNR010000746.1:0-34544 GCA_958430865.1 Entrophospora sp. SA101
AAATGTTCTTGATCATTCTCCTCATAATCAGTTGCATCACCAACCGCCATGTCTAAATGTAATTTCTGTTGTTTATTAACAATTTAGAAATAAATAAATTAGTTATTAGATCAAGATAATTGAAGAATTTAGTAATAAAAAACAATAATCACATTTTCATGTTTTAGATGCTTGAGTAACTTTAATTCACGATAAGTCCTTTTTGAAAGAACAGGCGTACTAAAAGGCTTCATTATTTTCTTAATGGCAACACTGGCTCCAGTCAGTTGGTCTTTTGCCGAACTAAAATATAATTATTGAAGATTATTTATTAAATTTAAAGTATCGCGTTACTTTGCGTAAAATATAAACTTTTCAAACCTACCAAACCAAACCAAATGCACCCAAACTAAAGTCAATTTTAAGAAGGCCAATTATTTTGGATGTATTACTGTGACACGCACTGTAGTATTAACTATATAGTTAAAGTGTTGAATTCTTACTAATTTATTTTCTTTCAAGATAATGATAAATAATAGGCCTTGTAGATTTACTTATTAATTGAAACCTTTTAAAATGACCGAACAAAATACTTCCATAAGTGGGAAAAATAAACTAATCATTGATCGTGAAAAGGTAATTTTTTATCAATCAATTGGTTATATTGTAATTTTAAATTATTTCTTTATTTCATAGATTGCACCATTTTTATTAAGAGTATTTTGCAGACCAAGTTATCATCACAGATAAAACTTTTGTTTTTATTGTTCTGGAAAGTTTGCTTTGTAGCGAATTACTAAATCTTTTTCAATAGACTTGATGATTACACACCTGAACATCTGCCTATAGATGATGAATTACAGATATATACATGGTATATATATTATACATATTATGTGTATATGTGTATGTGTGTGTTTATAATCATTGTAAGATAATAATAAGTAACAATTTTATTTTTGTTAATAATAATATTATAAAAATAGGAAGGATGCAACTTTGAAAGAGATAGCTAATCTTATAAAAAAAGTAAATCAAGATGCAAGCCGACCAAATGCACGCCTATCATTTAAATTAGCATATATAGACAATCTGCGTGGCAGATATGTTTTTAAAGAACTTGGAGTTTTACATAATTCAACTTCAAGTACTGACGATGGCAAAAACCTTGACGATGCAAGGTTTGTTATTGGTGATCTTTTGGATGTAACAGTGCTTTATGAGGCTCTATCTGATAGTGTCATAGAAAGACGTGAAAGTTTAAGGGATAGAGATAGAGATCATGATAATAGATATCGTGGAGGTGGTAGTGGTAGAAATTTCCGTACACGAGTTGATAATAATAGAGATTATCGTGATAGGGCGAGAAATCGTGACTCTGAAAGAGATCGTGATCGTGATAGAAACGGATCAAAAAGAATTGATAGAAGAGATGATAGAAGAGATGGAGGAAGGAGTTTTAGAGATAGAAGATAAAGACATTAAAAAATTAATTAATGAATGAATTAAAAGGTAAATTATTATTTGTTGCTAGTTTATTATTATTATTTTTTGTTTTTTTTTTATAATCAATAAATTAATGTTTGATCAACTAAACGTTCCTAAAAAAAGCAAGAGGTGTGGTTTTTGTTTTTAAATCAATGTTTCCTATTCTTATTACTATTACTACTACTATTATTATTATTACTATTATTACATATTTAAAAAATCTATTTTTATATTTACGAAAATACAATTAATAATGTCCTTATTCTCATTATTTTGTTAAATTAATTCATAAAGTTTGGGAAATAATTCTTGATACAACAATGACAGCAGAAAGCTGTATTAAATTAAATATGCTGGTTATTTTTTTAATATTTCTCCCCATAAAAAAATTACATTTTACATTTATAATTATTATGTTACTATTATTATTATAATTAACAGAGATCCGAGAAGTTCTCAATCATAGTGTTTTTCTTAAATTTGCAATTTCTTTTCTTAAGCCCTCATTTTCTTTTTTTAAATCCTCATTTTCCTTTTTTAAATCTTCATTTTCACAAAAAATAGCTTGGTATTGGTGATCAAATGAATTCTTTAATCAAATTAACAAAACAAAATTTCATCAGATTTTTTCTCATAAAATAAAGCATAAAAATCATTATACATATAAATATAAATATATATAAATTTTTATTTAAAATACCAAATATGCTGACATCTCCTTTGGTTTGATATTTCCCGTTATATGTGGTAACTGTTCTGACTTATTAATGTTGTTAACTTGATTTGCTTTTGTCTGTAAAGGTTTTATACTAGGCGGCTCTAAATCATTTCCATGTAATCCCATCATTTCAATTAATAGATTTCGTTGCATATCATTTTGTTGAAGTAAAAACGATATTTGTGAAATCAATTGGGTTGGATTCAATTGTTGACCTTGTAGGATAGATGCGAGTGGCAAGGCACTAGGCGAATTGCTTAAAAAAGTGGATTGTGGTGAATTTGGTGCATTAAATGAACATAAATTTCCTAAGGTATATATATATACACGCATACATACATACAAGCAATAAAAATTGTGAGATTATTAATAATAAAGTAGGAAAAAAGCAAAATTGTTTTTTAAATCTCAAATAAATAATTAGATAAACTTTATAACATATGTAATATATATATATATATGTATGTATATATATTAATATATTAAAAGCAGCGATAAATAAATAATAAAATAATCAAACAATAATTTAAAAAATAACATCAAATCTTTTTATTTACCCGATGGAGGTGTTGATCCGTCCATCAACTTGGTGCCATCAGAGGTGCTAGATACTTCAAATCTACCTTTTTTGGTACCCGTTTTTTCTGTCTTTTCGATATTAGATGATTCAATAATAGTGATAGTGTCGGATTGGAATCGACTATTTTTAATTTGAGAAACCTCCTTAACTGAAGATGATGAATCGCTTTTCAAGGATGAATCTCGAGAAAGCGATGTAGGCGATTGGGTAAAACTTTCATTTGAAGATGAAGTACTAACGGTAAGTGGAATAACTATGGGTTGAGGGTTTGTCTGTTGTATTTCAAACCGACTTTTCTTATAACTTTCTATTATAAATGATTTTTCAAAAATATTTTCATAAAATCCATTTAGAAATTCATTTAAAAATCATTCAAACTAAATAATTTACATGATGCAAAGCAAATACCATTTATGTGTCACCTGATAAACTCTCATTGGAATGTTCTCGTGCCAAAGGTATCCTTTCACCATTATTATTATTATCCAATTCATTTATCGGAATTGATTTTTCTTTTGATGAATTAGATTCAATAACACTGAATCTTCCTTTTTTAATCCCCTCTGATTGTGGCTGTGGTGACTGGATTGGTTCGGAATTTATTGATACAGGACTTTGTGGTCTTACATACGGGGATGGTTGTGTTGTAGTTGGTGTATTTGTAGGATTAGTGGAATGATCTGACGCAGTTGGGTTGGTTTCAACATAAAATCTGGATTTTTTTGGCGGAGCATTGATCAGTGAAGTTTCTTCAGCTTCTATCATAAATCTTACAATTTTTTTATTATGATTTTCTTCTAACTCATTAAGCAAATCTTCACTATCAACAGTAAAATCCCATGTGACTCCTTTATTAAAAGTTATAGGTTTTTGTTGTACTACTATAATATATATATTTTAAACATAAATCATATAATAAACGTTAATATACTGTATGTTCATAAAAAACATTTCAAGGAATTTTGCATACAATTTTTAATTAAGAAACTATACTTTTGTGGGGTCGATCTTCTAATGGTGGTATATTATGTAACAATTTATTATATAAATATTCTTTTCTTTTGGCTTGCCTGAAAAACTGATGACTCAACAGTTTATCCGCGCTGGGTCTAATCAATAATTATAATTTAATAAATATGATAATAGTACATTTTATAATATATATAATATTCAAATACCTTTTTGTTGGATCCTTTACCAAACATGAATCTATCATTTCTTTAAATCCTTTTGAATATTTATGTTTGGTTTCATCTCTTGCAAGAGTAGGAGGATCACTTGATAGCGTCATCATGATAACCTAATAGTAATAATTAAAGCCATTTAAATATAATTTCTAATAATAAAAATATATTTTTATTCCTTGATTCATAATTAAATTACTTTGAGTGGTGGATATTTTGCAAAAGGTGCATGTCCTGTTGCTAATTCAAGAGCTGTTATTCCAAAAGACCAAATATCAGCCTTATAATCATATCCTTCATGCTCCATAATTTCAGGTGCCATCCAGCATGGCTAAATTAATTATAATTTTAATACACATGTGAGCGAGATTAAATAATAAATTATAATGTTCCTAATATTACCGTCCCAACAAAAGTTTTTCGAAGTTCTTTTCTATCACCACCTTCAGTAAGACAAGATGCCACACCAAAATCAGCAAGTAACACTGATCCGTCTCCATCCATTAAAAGATTGCCAGCTTTTACATCCCTAATTAATTAAAACAATAATAATATTAATAACATTAAAGTTAATAAAATTACTATGATAATATGACATGCCTGTGAATATGTCCATGTTTATGTAGATAATCTAATCCTTGAAGTGCTTGTTTCAAAATCGTAGCTATAATTGTCTCTTCAAATCCATCAGGATATAAAGTCTTCATGATATCCAAACAGGAACCTGATTAATTATAATGAAAGACTTTTAACATACCATATTATGTTGAATATTTTGTTGAAATCCGATTAGAAAAATGAGTTCTTTATGCATACCAGCTGACATGTATGGTGTTACAATATATAATTTTGACTGATTTACAAAAGAGCAATAAACTTTTAACACGTTTGTATGTTTTGACAAGGACATTAATTGTGTTTCTTTCTACAATTGTTATCATGTATACACAAATCAAAAATGATAATTATAATTATAATCATGATTTTAGCAAATATAAGTAATCACAAACAAGATCTAACTATCAAATTCAATTTTTACGCACTCTAACTTCGTCAATTTGATTTCTTTCAAAAAAATCCAAATCAATGGTTTTGACTGCCACTTTCTTGTTAAGTGGTTTATATAAAGCTCCATACACAACAGCAGACGCGCCATACCCTATAGAATATATGTTAAAATCACAAATTCATTATTAAACAATAATCTAAGCTTGATTTACTAATCCTAAATATATATAATAAACTTTCAAAATTATTGTATAAAAATTAATTCTTTTTTAAATACTACATACCTATAGGCCTATTTGTGTGAATTTCATAGTCTTCAAGAGAGTTTGAGAAAACAGGCTCATCAATGCTTGCGCTCTTCTTCATAGCGGTGGTTTGTCTGTCCATTGTTATGGGAAAAAATAAAAAATTATAAAGAGAAAATTTTATGGTGACAGCAGACAGACAGGCTTTTTTAAAAAAATTTTTGAATAATATAAGTAACACAAACTGTGTTCTTTTGTTACGCACGTGAATTGTTTGTGCAAAATAACTGAATTAAAAAAAAATTATGAATCAAGAAATGTTTATTTTATTTGTGTAAACGCGCGTCCCTCATCTGACTTTTTAAAAATAAAACAATAACAATAATAATATGAATTAATGTTCAAAAAGTTGATTGATTGATAAAAGATACAAGTTTTTTTCGTTGCATTCAACGATACACAAATCTTGCAAATGGAATTTATCATTTAGAATTAAAAAATCAAACGTTTTAAGTCAAATTAAAATCCACAATAATACACATGCATTATTGGGATGACCATAACTTGCTTCGTTATTCATTATTTGAATTGTGTACAAAACCAATTTTTAATTGGTTCCTCAAATATTTCCAGGTCCCCTTGTCTTTCATTCTGGATATTCCCCGATCCATGGTACAACAAGTTGGTCGAGCTTATTTATACTATCACACTTGTACATATTAATATTATTAATCCAAGTATGGAAATTCTTTGCTTAGCACAAGAGTTATTATTATTGGTTTACATAGCGATAAAATCGTTAATGCTTACTCGCATTTCAGCATATAATTTGATTCTATATTTATTTATCCTATTTATAACTAAGATGCATATCTATGCAAACAATGATAATTATAATAAATTAATTATTTTGATTGTTGGGGGAATCATCAATAATTAATATAACATTATACCGTTTAGTCCATTCGTTAGAAATTTTATCATGTTCCTCACGATCATTTAAATATTGGCATGCAATACTTCATACCAGAGGATCTTCTGTAAAATTTATTATTGATGAATATATATATAAATTGATTAAAATCAAAGTATTAATTGAAATTACGTGGATTTGTGTCAGTTAACAATGAGCATATAGTAATAAAACTTTCGAAATAGTTAAAGCAGGAGACTAATTATCCTTGAGAATATTGAGACAAATTTGACCAAAAGAATTGATATATATGTGTTCGAAATTTCACCTAAAGAAATAACGGATTAAACATAAAAGCTAATATATATATATACACATATATATTAGATATACCTTTGGAGGTTTAAATGGATAATTTTGAGAAAAAGTGATATCCAAGAAAAATATTCCACCAGCATAAGGCGAATCAACAGGTCCAATTATCGTAGAAACCCGTTCATATAAATTGTCCCAGCACTTTCATGAAATATTCTACCTGCAATTGCTTGGAGGATCAAGGCTGATATCAGCAAGTTCTTTTTGAATTCTATTAACAGTGAGGGGAATAAAAAAAATGTAAATAAATAAAATTTTATGCACATGTTATACAATCATTAATATTGACTGACACTTTAGATCAAAGCGCGTAAAATTCTATATAAGTTTACCTTTTGCGCTATTATCAAGTGTATTTAATTTAGTTTTACTAGAGTTATTCGTGTTGTTGTTTAAATTTTATGATCATAAGGGTATTTTGAATTAGAGCAACAATTTTGTCATTGACAATTTTATTTTTTCATCAAGTAAAATTTAAGTTTTAAATAACAACAGTAATAGCAACAAGATAAATCCGATGAAATGTTTGTATCAATCACGTGAAAACACGACATCTAAAGATTCTTAAAATTTAGTTTATTTTTATATATATTATTTAAAGAATGCACCTTTTTGATAAGAATGATTTTTTTGTAATGTTGTAAAATCTATAAAAAGTTTGATTTTCTCTATCTTTAATTACAACATATATATATAATATAGTACATTATATAATGTTTGTCTATCAAAAAGTCTTCTCGCAAAATATTATCTCAAAAGTAAATGAATGAGTGAATGAATAGCAAAGAGTATTTATTTTACATTAATAATCCAAGTAAAATGCTTTAAATATTACTAGAATTAGAAGGTAAAAAATTTTTAAAAACAAAAAAAAAGTTGCTGCAAATAAATTTAATTGTTGTTGTTATGGTTGTTTTAGATTCTAATCATCTTTTTCACCAAAAGTTTTAGAAGCTTTAACAGCTTTCTTAAAAGAAGCTTTATCTGTTTGAGGTTGTTGTGATTCATTCATTGCACCGAATGGACTTGTTGTTTTAAACGGCCTTTTTAAATCACCTTCAGCGGGTTTCCCAAGAACATGAATTTTGAAAAGCTGATTTTGATAAATATTCTTTATTGGTAGAATTGATTGAATGAATAACGGATGTGTGAAATTCCAATAAAAATGCAAAAATATCATTATCACAACTCCAATTAATGTTTGTTTAACTAATTCTTTAAGCTTGCTAAGATCATATTCCATAAATGTCGTTTCAATTGGTTTACCAGGCTCGTTTGTAAAAGGTTTTGGAGGTTCAACATATCGAAGCACAGTTGTTTCTGTATTATAAGTGTTATATTAATAATTATCTAATTTATATTCGTTGTATTAGAAAATAATTTCATAATCATTAATACATTACCATTTTTTGAATTTATCTTGATCGATAAAAAGTAACAAACGGAGAGAATAATTGTTTGAGCCGCCATATAACCTAGACGAACATATGTTACTACTTCAGGGTCTTCAAGATCTAGTTTCCTAGACAATTGGAAAATGAGAAGAACAATAACCATATTTGTCACCTATCAAATAATATGAATATTATGATTTGTTTATTTTTCATTCAATGAAGAGAGAAAAATCCTTAAATCAACGATTTTACCACTTACCTGAGAATTCATTTTGAAAATTATTATTATATTCAAAAAATATAAAAAAAAGAATAAAATAGAAAACTTTTCATATATTAATAATACAGGCAGGTCATTGTGACTTAATAAAAATTTATCATCAAGCCAATCAAATTTAATTCAAAATTTCAAAATTATTTATTGTACAAAAAAAGTTTTTAATTTATCTACAATTTCCTACCTAGGAAAGAACGACAATAAAAAATAAAATAAAATATATATATATAAGCAAAAGATGTAAAAAAAAATTACGAGGTATTTTTCGATTTTTCAAATCATAAAAGATGAAATAAATATATAAATATGTGCGTATTATTAAAAAAACAATATATTTATAATATAAATTACTAAAATTTATATATCCTAAATTAATTAACTTTTTCTGATATTGCTAGTGCTGGAACGTTTTCTATGATTGTTGTCATCTCTTCCAAAAGAAAAGTGAGAATCTTGAGATGGGTGTCTAGAATTACGATTAGAATAACATTTATCTTCCACAAATTCTCTAGGTAGACAACGCGAGTTGATGAATTGTTGTTTTCTAGTATCTATTAGCGGAACTTGTTGAAGATCGTGCATATGATTTGTTGTTCTTTTGATAGTGGCAGATAATGGAGGTGTTATATTATTACTATGCACAGCATCACGTAAATTTGGAACGCTTCTTTTAGAAAGTCTTGTCCCATTTGAATTATTACCAAAATTTGGAATGCTCTCTTTTGATCTAAATGGATCATTATTGTTAACGTTGTTATATCCAGAACCATAATGAGGTGATACTAGTGCAGAATATGCTGAGTTAGGGATTGTACTCGACTTAGGTGACATAGAGGCAGATAATGGTGATTGTTGTCTAGATTGTGAGTCATATAAATCATAACTTTTTCTGAATGCCATAGCATTAGAGCGTTTGACATCTATTGGATCCGGTTTGCGTTTTAATTGTCCAGAATTACGTTGATTTCTTTGTCTGGCATTGAATTGTCCATTATTATTGTTGTTATGATGATGATAATTGTGGCTTTCAATATCAGTTGGAACCACAGTCTCATTATTCATATGATTAATCCAGTGATCAGAACTTTGTAATTCACCATCAAATCCTTGAAATTCATGCTCTGCATTATGATTCATACGACCTTTTCCTTTTCCTTCAGTCTTTGGTGTAGAATTTAACTCTTGACTATCTGTAGTGGTGTCTTGGTCCCATGTAAGACCTTGTCTCCATGCATTTAGAATATCTGCCATATCTTGTTCCCACTTTTGTTTATTATAATCTTTCACATCAAAAACCGTTGTTTTAATTTGATTATCATCGTGTATACTAGAATGATCATGATCATGACCATGATTATTTTCGGGCTCAATGACGTTATTTGCACGGATCGGTTCTTTGCAAGGTAAAGAATATTCTTTTTTTGATGACGATGACGATGACGATGGTGATTTATTGTTGTTGTTGTTGTTGTTGTTGTTATTATTGTTGTTGTTATTATTGTTGTTGTTGTTATTATTGTTAACTAAATTATCGTTAAAATGAGCTCCGCCAGCAGGCGCCAGAGATTTATAATTTGATTTATTATTCTTATTATCATTATCATCTTTACCGCCATTCCATGATCGACCTTCTTTCCATGCATTTTCAAAATTAGCAACTTGTTGGTTCCATATATCAACAGGATTTTTTGGAGTAAACCAACCTTTCGTATATTTTTTACTTTGATGATTTTTATGAAGGTAATAATTTCTAGAATTACGATTATTATAGTTGTTAGGCTGGATATTATTGTCAACATGTTCTGGATCTTTGTATGGCAAAGAATATGTTCTTGGGCGTGATGGTGATAAGTCATTTCTGGATGGAACAGTGAATGAGTTTGAACGTTCCCTTGCACCAGAAATGTGGTCATAGTTTTGTTGATATCGAGGGGAAAAACCTCCACCAAGAGTAAATGTTGATTGTTTTCCATTAAACCATTCAATTTCTTGTGCCACTAACTCAGCTTCAGGGCCGGTTCCTGTAGTTCCACTAAGTATATAAATAAATTCATTAAGTATATTATTACATTAATAAATTAATTAATAAAAAGGAATAGATACACACACCAACATGCTCCTCAAGTAATCATAATTCGGTTTTTCGTCGTATCTTAGCTTCCTACAGTGCTCGAGATACTTTAGAAATCCTGTAGGACATCCTTTACACAATCTGACAAGGGATGTGTCTTTTTTGATTTTTAACATTTTTGCCCACCCTTCTTGAGAGCTAAGGGCTCTAATCCCCGACCAAGGGAGAGAGCCATTTAACATCTCAAGGAAAACATAGCCCAATGATTCCATGTCGTCACGTCTAGTATGACCTATTAAAAAAAAATTTTTTTAACACAGAACGTAATTACAGTATTAAATTTTTTTGTTATTGTTAATATTAATAAATACAAGTATTAATATTATTGATTGCTGCGGTGTTAAGAAAAGCGCTTAATATTATTTAATTAGCTTACAATATCCTTTGTGAACATTAATACTGGCATAACGAGCGGTGCCGGTCTTGCTTTTTAGCATTTTTTTATTTTTTGGTATATGCTTTCCTGTTTTTTGATCGATATAGTATGCAGCCAGTCCAAAATCAACAAGAAAAGTCTTGTATTTTCTTCCAACCAGCATTTGGATTTTTTTGGATCTGGGGCTATCATTAACTAAATCAAATATATTTGGTTCTGCTAGCTGATCTAAAGGTATCGGAAAATTGTTTTCGAGTAGGAAATTGTCTGGCTTTATATCACGATAAATGATTCCTTTACTATGGACATATTCCATAATTTTTACCTATATATATAAATCATTTGATTTATATATATATACAAATATAAAAATAATTAATAATTAAATTTAGGTAATATTATATGAATCCGTATAATAATAAATTTATATATCTATGTATACTATTTTATATCTTATACACACCATTTGAATTGAAACATTGCTTACGAAATCTACAGGCAAAGTACAGAATGCTTTTGACAACATACGTAAACTTGGGCCTAACATGTCCATAACAATGCAATTCCAACCCAATTTCTCACCATACCAATAAACTTTAGGAATATGATCTTTTTAATAAACGCATAATAATCAATTAGCATAATATGAAAAGGTAATTTGAATATTCGAAGTTATTAAAAAAAATTTACCATGTCCTTCTAATGATTTTAAGAACTTGTATTCATCTGGTAGTTGAGGACTGTAAACAATTGTTTCTTCTCTTTTAAGAGCATATAATTCTTTTGTTATAATGTGTTTAGCTATTAACAGGAGGAGAAATCATTTTTAAGCACATAATTAAAGAATTGCATATGACAATAGTAAATGAATAAATAAATAATATACCTCGAAAGACCTGGCCAAAGGCACCCTCACCGATTTTGTCTTCAACTAACCAATATCCACCAACTACTATGTCGTTAGTCATCTTCAGTAGTAACTTGGTAATTTACTGAAAGTAACTAAATGGCGGATAAAGGTTGTTCAAATTAAAAACCTTCGAGAGCTCTTGGTAACAAAGTCTAACGAGCTCTTTTAATTATTAGTTGATAGTAACAATTCTAAAATATTTTAAAATAATATTTAATTATGACGAGTAATAATTGTAAAATGTGTGGATTAACAAAATTTATTTTTTTATGAGAAAAAAAAAAAGTAAAAAGCTTGAGAAAATTAATGACTTTACGTAAGAAAAGAAACTAACGCTATAAACTTTTAGTTTTTTTGCTTTAAAAAGGCAATTTTTTTCAAATTTAGGTATTACAAAAATGACTAAAGTGTTATTAGCATACACAAAACTTTTCTCTATTTGGACATAAATTTTTGGGTTTTCAATAAAAAGGAAAATGTAGAGTGTTATGACATAATTATAATTATAGTGTAGTATATTTTGAGCAAAACCTAAAGGCAAAAATAATTTTGAGCTTTAATGTTGAAATGATCGACGTTGTGGTAAAGTAATGGTAGGACCTCGGATAATTATTAAACTGGGTATGCAAGACCACGTAAAAAAAGTTCAGTCAGGATTATTACCAAATTTGGGGATCGACCTTTGTTGAAAATCCTATTTTCATAATCTACTAAACAATGATCTACGTATTAATTTGTTCAAAAAGTATAATATAGGCTTTTTACATAAACTTCAGTCAGGGAATATTCTAAATATGGAAATTCTAAATACTGGAATGATTGACTTTCTAGAATTTCATAGAATACGATAACAAAATTTCTCTTTTTTTTAAAACACAGAATTAATTCACATAACAGCACTTGGACATCTTTGAAACATTTATTATTATCAATTATGAAAAGAAGATTGCTTCATTAATTAGCATTATCGCGATCACCCAAAGCCACAAATTTTAACCATATATATACAGAAAACACATACCGAGGGGAAAAACATATTAATATAAAATAACATTAAATTGTTTTGAAAGTTTTGTGTGCGCTTTGCTAAAATAATAATAATAAAAAAGATATCAATGGTTGATTTTAAGATAATTCTTTTCTTGATTGTGTCACCGATTAAATTCGGGAGAGCGTATTTTAATTGGTGATAACAATTATTTTTGTTTTTGCGTGGATTAGAATGAATAGGGGATCAACGAATTGATTTTGTTATTAGCGAATAATTTTGGGTAAAGAAGATAAAAGTTTATTTAAATAAAATATTACTATTTTATTTATTTAGTTTTATTTAGTCGAAACTAATTAACTTGTTAGAAAGTTACTTTACAAGTACATTGAATTCAAGCTCCTTATATACAATTCAATTAATTAGTAATTCTAATTTCCCAAAATTGAGATATTCTCCCAATATTGAGAAGTTATCCCAAAACTGAGACGATATCTCAAAATTGCGACGATATCCCAAAATTGAGAAGATATCTCAAAATTGCGAGGATATCCCAAGACGTTTTTTTCTTAAATAAGTTAAATAAATTACAAATAATTGATAAATAAATACAATAAAAATAAAAATGAAAATAAAAATAAAACGTATTACGAAAGTAGATGTAACACGGATAAAATAATACTAAATTAAAAAAAATTAAGAATTTCGGAATTAGTTAAATTCGACCAAAAGAGCGTCCAAATCTAATTCCGGTAACAATTGCACATATATATATTAATGTGAAAAAAATTTTGATGTGGAAAAAATTAAAAACATTCTTATTTGGGGCATACTGCAACAAAACCAGATAAAGTGAACATTGGTATTACCAAGAATTTCAGGGTTCAAAATTTAGTTATCTTCTTAATATTAAGTGATATATGAATTATCTCTATATAAAAATAGTTAATATGAAGTTATTTTACATTAGGTCTACCATAGAACCCAAAAATTATAGTACAATTAGAGATATTTTGAAGAAAGAACAGGGTGAAAAAATTGCTCCTTGCCCAGACACTGGAAGCTTATCTAAGATAAGAAAGGATTGCCTGTGAAATTTACCAATAAGAAAGAAAAATAATAAATGTTAGAAAAAGAAAGCATCATGAAAGTACATTATTACCCAACAAAAAGCAACACGCTCTCATTGAGCTACATTCCTTTATTAACCTAGCATGATGGAAGTTTGATTTACACATTGAATTGTTTTTTTCAAAATAATCAAATTCCTTTTATTTCCAATTGACAAAATTATAGAAAATCTGGAAGTATGAAAGTTTATATATATAATCTCCAGAACTTTCATTACAAAATGGTATAATTTTTTGTATGATTATTATGTATATTTTTGTGTCAGGCTTATTATTAAAAATTTACATGTTAAAATTCAGATTTCAGAGACAAGAATTTTGCAAAGCTTTACAGAAAAATTGGCAATAGTATATCATTTCTATTTTTTTTTTTATTTTTTGATATACCGTATTCTCTGGAATATAAGCACCACCATTTTGACACGTTTTGGTCAACAAAACTGTGGGTGGTGCTTATATTCAAGACATTTTATTTCAGATAATTTGTGTTACATTTATATGGGGATGAAAATGAAAATGAGGAAGATGAACGTGAAATATTAAATAGAAATGATGATTCAGCTAATGAATTAGATGAGGAGTCTGGTGACTCTGGGAAAGAATAGTCAAAATAAAAAAATTTATTATTTATTATTTATTATATAAAAATAAAATCAAATAAAAAATAATTTGAAATATATGTGGTGCTTATATTTATTTTTCTATTTTTTTGTTTTTTTCATTGCAAATTCATACTGGTGCTTATATTTGAGTGGTGCTTATATTCCAGAGAATACGGTAATAGGTTTTATTAAATTTCGGCATTTTTAAATCTGTAATATATTCAACCACGGTTATTAAAATTAACCAATCAGATTTAAAACCGGTTCGACGTGGTTTTATATCGGACCGAACCGACTATACATGGGATGGTAATTGTTTTGCCAAAAACGTAATACGTAATACGTAATTACGAAATTAATTACGGGTGATGAAATTAATTACGCGTGATGAAATTAATTATGAGTGACGAAATTATAGACAAAATTAATTATAGATGATGTAAATTAGGAAGTTAAATGGTTGAGTCGGTTATATACATGATATGGTAATTAGCTAATTACCGTAAATACGTAATTCATAATCAACGTAATTAATTACCACTTTCACTCTTTAAAAACGTAATTACGTAATTAATTACGGGTGATGAAACTAATTACGGGTGACGAAATTAATTACGGACGACAAATTAATTACTATTGTGAAAATTTTCTATGCAGACCGTTGTTAACACTATACATGGGATGGTAATTGCATAATTACCGTAAGTACGTAATTATCGTAGTTAATGACCATTTTCCTCTTTAAAAACATAATTACAAATACCGTATTGCGGGCGACGAAATTAATTACGGGTGACGAAACTAATTACAGGTGACGAAATTAATTATGAATAACAACGAATTAATTATTGGAAATATCATAATACAAGTCACTCCCGTTATAACAACACTCTCCGTACAAACAAAAAATGTCAGTATGACGAGAATGTCATTATAACAGAAGTTCATATAGAAGTCATTATCATGTGATTTTGTAATTTTATTTTTATTATATATATTTTTTTTTTATTTCATCCATGTTTTATCAGGAAATTTAAAACTTACGCCGGGTCAAATTTGTCCAGCATTATACAGAAGTATTATCAGAAATTTCCATGATGCCGGTCAATCTTGATCCCGGCGTAAGTTTTATTTCCTTATTATTATGATTTTTCAGAAATGAGAATGATTTTGATGGTTCTCCCATTATACTGACATGTCGTTATAACAGAATAAATTCTATAATTCTAAAAGTTGACAAATTATGTCATTATACTAGTATAACGAGATAAATAATAGGTGTCATTTAAATTTCGTCATTCGTAATTGATTTCGTCACCCGTAATTGATTTCGTCGCCCGTAATTGATTTCGTCACCCGTAATTAATTTCGTAATTACGTATTACGTATTATGTTTTTGGCAAAATAATTACCATCCCATGTATAGCCAGGCCACTAACCATCAGAGAGGAACAGTTCACAATGGCTCTTCCTATATATTTAACTATGCAAAAATTCATGATAAGGTAAAATGTGTTTATTTAATTATTAACTACAGGGAGGGGGTATTATTGGATTGTTATATGTTATTATGGACATGATCCCTCTAATTTGGTCTAAAACCAAGTGTATTTATACCTCTTCCCTATAGAAAATTTACAGATGGAAATTCTGTATGAATTATAATTTTTATTGTTATTAAATGATATGTCACAGGAAATGTAATTACATATATAAAATAGAAAATCTGACTTGTATAGCCAATCAGTTTTTAAAATATCTATAACAAATTCAACATTATTATTAATCAAAATAAAACTATATCATTATAGCTTTCTAACAAATCCTCTCTCATATTTATAGAGGCTTTCTATTATACATGTGGCCCAAAATATTTTGACACTGTCATAAAGGGATGCTACACTTATATTTTTAATAGTGAGTGCTATAATTAATTTTCACTTTCTACCATCAAAATTGGAATAATTTTGACCATTGAAATCACCAAACCAATTTTTTACCAATATTACCTTTATAAACTTGGTGTGTGGTTGAAAAGATGAAAAATATTGTAAGTTTTCATATGGGTATGGCTTTATATGGATTGTTGTTTATTAAAGTTTAGCAAAAATGGCAAAAATTTATTTATCAATACACAAAAAGGAAATGACCAAAAAGAGATACGTAATTAATTTCAAAATGCGATAATTTGGTTAACACCAAGAATTTTTCTAGATATTTTATTAATGATATCCCCTAATTTTTTTCTAAAAGAAGGGATAAGTCCTGAAAAATCCGTGTCAAATTTAGTGGAGATTGCAGAGCAAATTTCGGAAAAAAACACTTGAAAATCGATTGGTGTGCAAATCGTTCGACTGTTATTTTATTTAACGTAATTTTGATTAGTTGATTGAATATTTTAAAATATTAAACTTCAAAATTTGTATTAACAGAACTATTAACTAAATGGTTAATATAAATGTATTCACAACATTATTAATCATACAAGCATTTGAAAGATCACAATGCTCGAAAGTATTACAAAATATTCGAAAATTTGCTTAAATTAGAATATTCGAATATTAATGTTAATTGCGAATAGGAACACTGATTGATCCCGAATTTATTTGTTATGCAAAATTATTATTTGATTTATTTGTAACACATGTAACTCGAATACTTGAATTTAATTACGATTCGAATAAACCTTATTCGAATAGATAGCATCCCTATTACTATTCTCTGATATGTAGGGAGGGACCCAGAATTGATGTATTGTATTTCATACAGCACCCGAGTTTTCCCGAATCATTTGACAAAGATAGTAATGGTATAATAGTAATATCATTTTTCTTTTTTAATTCGCAAAAACAAGTGGAAGATCCTACGATTATCATTAATGAATAAAAAAAAAAACATGGCAAAATGAGGAGTTTGACATGGGTTTACCCCAATAATTTTTTTCGTGAAAATATCAAAGATTTCCTTCTCAATTTTAATATGAAATATATATAATTCTTCTTTATTACCTTGTTTTCGGGGACTCTTGATTATATATTTTCTTATACTTTCTTTCCTTTAAATGAATCAGTTCCAGATAATTTATCAAGTAAATATTTAACATTAAGACTGTCGTCCTCTTTTTTGATCGATGTAGATCGATTTTTGATCCTTCCCAACCAACACAAGTTCATGTTTGGACTCGAAGAACTTCACCGCCAGCTACTGTATCAATAATATGTTAATGTTTCCCCGTTCTGTCGGAAATAGAGGTCTAAATAATACATTACACCCGCTGCATCTTTTACTTCTTTTTTTTTGTGTATGCGGGTGGAAGGCTTTTTACTATATTTCAATCCAAGTTTATTGACTAGACTCTGTCATAGTTGTAGTCAGAAGTTGTATATATCGATTAATTCTTTGACCTTCAACGTCAAAGGTTTTGGCTTGGTGGTCGAGTTTTTCCACAAAACTTTTCGATTTTACAATCAATTATATTGTGCTGTCCGGAAAATTTATTTATTTAAAACGAGTGTTTGGTATGAATAATTTTTAATTTGCTTGAAAAAAATTTTTATGTAAAAGTAGACGATTAAACTTTTCATATTCAAATAATAATAAATAGAGAGACGCGTGTGTCATGTAATCTTTTTTATATTTTTATTTATTCAATAAAAAAGATTAAAATTACAAAATAAATAAATAAGAAAATTAGTTATTATATAATATATTTTTTATATTTTTTTTTCAAAGGAAGTTCCTAGATCATATTTAAAGATAATCAATCAACTATTAACAATAAATTAACAGAAATTATAATTAGAAAAAATAAATAAATTAATAAAATAATAGTAAAATAATAAATTCAAAAGCTAACAAAATTCAAAAGATAAAATAAACAAAATAAACCCAAAAGTAAAATTTCAAAAAAAACATCAAAAAACGTACATATATAATGTGTTATTTATTTATTTCCTATATAGTCCAAAAAATTTTTTTAATTTCTTTCTTTCGTTTTACTCGTTTACTTGTTTTAATGAATAAATGAAGAATTAAATACTTTCTCAGATACAATATACTTTTCTTCTTTTCTTGATAATCTCTTAACACAAGCCATAGTGCTTGGTAAAGTCATGAACAACAAAGCACTAACAGGTAACCATACATAATCAGTATAATTCTTCCATGATCTTGTTTCCGATGTTTTCTTGAACAATTCTTCATCGATAATCTTGTGTAATCCTTCGTATATCATAGCACATAGAAGCAATGGTATTGGTAGGAATAAACTGACAACTTGCACTAATGAGAACATTGACGCATAGAACAAATCTGTTTGAAGTGGGTTTTGAACACCCAAATAATATTCGAATAAGGTCGAGTAAGCTAAAATTAATTGTATTATAGGTATGGCGGCAATCATCAACCATCCGGATGTACACGGTATCATATGAGCTTCCAGTACGTGAAAGACTACTTCAAGTTTATCAATAAATGAGCATGACATTAGACACGATGACAATGAACGTCTTCCTGGCGATGATGATAAATTCTTTTTCGTTATTGGTTTTGATATTATTGGTGCGTGTGGTATTATTGTTGACGATAACTTTTTTTCATTTAATAAATATCCATTTTTATAACCGTTACTGTTGGTATGGGCAGTGGCGTTGTTGTGATGATCGGTAAATGCTGATTTCAGTGAATATGCGACATCTGCTACTCCATTGTAGTGACGTTTTGCTTGTACAAAACGTGCATATATATTTGACATATAGCCAGCTGTTTGTACATTTGTAAGGTTTATGGGGACAAATATTGGTACCGATCTGGCCACACCGCCTGTCTTAAAGAAACATTTTAACCACATGTGTAAATCTTCTCCAACTGCATCTTTATCTGTATCCCAAAATCCTACTTTTTCTGCGAGAATCTATAACATATATACATTTATTTATTTATGGAAATAAATGTGAATGATAATTATAATAGTTATGATTTATATTACAAGAAAAATAAAAAATTTACCATGCTTAGACTATAAGTGGAACAAGGGAAAGCTAAACCTCTTCGATTGCTCAGATTTTGCATGACCATAATCGACCACATTATATCAGTTACACGAACAGCAGCCGGTACATCCAATGCGTTCCTTGAGAAAAAAATAGGTGGAGAGCAGATGGTGGCATATGGCTCTTCTGATTCAGTCAGAGCTTTCTCGACATGTCTTACATAAAGTTCGGGTATGGCCGAATCAGAATCAGTTATCGTGAAGACTACACGCCTTTTATCAATATGTTTTCTGGCAAAATGTTTACAAGCTTCTTTAGCAGCATAAGCAACATTACTTCCTTTGCCTCTGCTCTCACCCGGTAAATCTTTTGGATGTGCAGTGATGATGAAATCTAAAAAGTAGCCATCAAAATTTTTTTGTAAGCTTGAGCCTTTTGATGCATAATTCAGCTCAGATTCTTCCATTGCTAAAATTATTACGTATGTCGAGGATGCATTTCTATAACAATACAGCAGCGAAGGGATGAATATTGTTATTTTATTTGTTATATCATTATAATAAAACAAAATAAGACGTTATATTTTACCTGTGTTGAGACAATCGTTTAATGGTATCTCTTAGTAAAGGTTCAGGTTCGTCGTAGTTTGGAATGATGAAAGCATGAACGAAATGACCGTCAGGATGTAATTTAAGAGCACTTTCCATATCGTTGTATCTACCATCAATATCTGAAGCATCTTTCATGCTTAATGGAGCGTAACCATTACCACTTTTAGTCATATTGATATTATTGTTAATGTTAATGTTAATTATAATGTTGCCGCCGAATCCGTTGTTATTAGTGTCATGATTATTACTACTATTATTATTACTGCTATTGTTATTATGATTATTATTATTATTATTATTATGGTTATCAATTGTATTATTATTATTAGATGTATTATTAGAAGTATTGATTATTGTACAATTATTATTACTATTATTATTATCATTATTACTATCATTATTAATATTATTTTTGTTATTATTACTGTTGTTATTGCTATTATTATTATTATTATTGGTATTATTATTATTATTATTATTATTATTACCAACGATAGTTGCTCTGATAGGAGAAGTTCTTCCACTGCTTGTACCGGTACTTTTTACAGAATCTCTTGAGATTGGCGATAATTGTTCTTGAAAATTATTCCAATTTCTAATGTTTCTTTTAATATTTCTCACAGTTATACAAAATTTCAGGAAATGATTTACTGAAATGTATAAAAATGTGGTAAAATAGATTAATAGAAACCAGACATAAACGCGCGGAAAGAATAACGGACCAACTATTAAAGCAACTATTGCACCAAGAGCTGTTGCTGGTGCGACCAATTCGAAAACATGATGCCGTATATTCATTACTATTATCGTTTTTATGTGATGGTGATGAGAATGTATATATATTATATCCTTTTCCTTTACAATTTATTTTTGAATGAATGATGTAATCAAAAATTTGATCTATAAAATGTTTCCCAATTCGTGAATTCTGATGATTAATTAGATACTATATATATGGCAGCATATATAAATATATAATTAATTGATTATCTATTGTTTTATGTGATGAATACGTTTGTTAATTCTAAAATAAGAGGCAAGCAAAGAAGAAAAGGTTAGATGCTGTCAAAGATTGGAAGCAATGAGGATAGATAAATGATTTACTTACGGGATATTGTTACATGTAGAGAGATATGCAAGTTGTAGAGTAGGAGGAGAAAAGTATAAAAAGGAAATGTTAATAACACCAACGTTAATTAAATAAATTATTAATCAAAATCAATCAATTATAAATATTAATTACCTTTGTTTTTCTTATCACTCTTAATTTCTTGAGAATATATTATTATTAATCTTAATATGGAAAAAAGAAAAAGTTGAAAACATAAAATGATAAATTTTTTTTTAGACGTTAATTATATATACAAAGAAGAAATCTTTAAAAAAGCTAAACAAAAATTAAATCTTCTTCTATATATGTATATTTTTTATAAATTTTTTCAGGTGCTGTTATGTTGTTGTTGTTCTAAATACTTTTTACTGCCGATGCTATTACTATTACTCTATTCAAATAAAAATAAAATAAAATAATCAATAATCGATGATATATTATTATATTAACAACGAATTATATGTTTATATATAAAATATTTATAACATACAACAAAAACAGAGAAAATGAATATTTAAAAATTAAAAAAGAACAAAAAGGACAAAAAAACAACTACAAATAAAAATTTTTTTGTTGTGCAAGTGCTTTATATTTAAAAAAATTAATATTAAATAAAAAAAATAATAATATAAAAAAATAAAATAAAAAAGTAGTTTTTTTTTTGTGCAATTCTTAGGTTTGTGGTGTGTGTGTGTATATATCTCTCCGTCCGTGTGCTATTTATTAATTAGTAATCATTATCACATATGTCTGAGGGGAGGAGGTGAGAAGGTAATTCTTTTTTCTTTTTGAATCTTAGAAAACATTTAAAAAAAATTTTTATATGGAAACACAAAAACCCAAATTAATTGTTGTGTTGTGTGATCAATTGCTTTATAATCCAAAAAAATATTTTAAATAATTATTTGTGTACTTTATTAATATAATAAATAGTTAGCCTCTTTTAGAACTAGATTAGTAAATAAAATAATAGCCATAGTTTTTTTATTAATAATTGAACTTGTTTAAAAAGTATAGTGTGAATTTAAAAAAATATATATATACGGAAATTTATCGGAATTAAATTGAAAAATTATCTAATTTGGCATATAAAAATCGATGAATTTTTTGTTCTTCAACAAAAAAAAAATTTTTCATTGTCAATTATAACTTTTGAGATTATGTTCATTGTGTTGTAACTAAAAATAATTTAATCATTTATTATAACGGTAATAATAATAATATATTTGTATTCTTTATTCCATTTATTGATCTCATTCGTTAACCTATTATCTTTCCCTCATCTTTTCCAATTAATTTCGATGGTTAGTAGGCTAGATGAAATTTCTTTATAACCAGAGAATAATGTCGCACAAAAAATATCAAATGTTTGATATCGGATGTAAAAATAAATAAATGTATGAGTGAGGTTAGATTTGAATATGACTATGCGAAAGTGTGATAATGATTACGTGAATGAGATGGATGACGAAATAAGTAGCATGGATAAAAATTTGGAAAGATGGGTAAATAAGTTTATAGAAACAATTTCTTTTATTTATTTTATTATTTTTTATATTATTAGGTAATACAAGACTTTTATTATTTAACAATAGACAAAGTTGTTAACAATTAGATTAAAACAATGTGGATTATGTCAAATTCTCGATTCTCCCCTAAAATTTTACATTGTTTATGTTACCCAATATTATTAATTGTAACCGTAAAATAACTTCATGTGATTAAAAGTAATTTTCAACCAAATGGCAAAAAATAGAAGTGGACTACCAGGAAAGCTAATAAGATAATTAACAATAATTTCATTATACAACTAATATCATACAATTCATTTTCTTCTTTTATCCATAATCCCTTTCCATTAGGAATCTTTTTTAAAATGGGAAATCAAACAGAGGATTATTATATTAAAAAATAATGCATTCATATATGGATATGGATATCGATACACACATACATGTGCTATATATATCCTTTATCCGTCCATTATTTGTTGTAACACTATAACGTAAAAACACTCCAGATAAAGGCATTACATCATTCACGTTTACTTTTTTTCATGTTAATACTTTTCCCGATTCCGGCACCATTCTTTGTCCGACAACCATTTGTGGAATATGTCAAAAAATTTTTTACAAAATTGATGATGAAATTTATTAACCGAGCAACTATTGTATATAATAAATGTGGGAAGGCTTTAATAATTAATAAATTGTATACGTAATGTTAAAATAAACATCTAAACAAATAGGATAGGAAACATGGCTATATTTTTAAAAAATTTGCTTAAAAAATTTTAAATAATAAACAAAAAATTATTAATTGTTACTAAAATCGGTAAAGCAGGCCATATTTAAAACCAAATTAGCCACATCCCAATCCTGAAATTTCTTTATATAATCTATTATCAGTTTGTCTCAATCTAATCTTCTTTTAACCAATAAAATTTACCACAAAAAAATGTAATAAAATATTATATATAATAAAATCTATAAATGCTCTGATAATAATGATAACAAACAATTGATTAGATCCAAGTTTATTGAAAAAGAATCATTATAAAATGTAAATTTTTTAATAATAAAAAGATGTTACCTTTCTGGTGTAATTCCTTTGAATTCATTAATGTTTTTAGGATTGGTTTGTACACGTAAACTCACTAATCATTATCATTAATCAATAAATTCAAATCAATTGATTTTTTTGTTTCTTAAACAAGAAACTTATTATTATTATTATTACCTGCTGAACAAAAACTTCCAATAGTTGAAATAAAACCTGCAAGAAATGCATTATATGGATAAGTTCCTGCCAAGATACAATAAACAAATTGAATGATTCCCGACAACATTATATATACTAAATATGCGTCAATAAGTTTAAGACTTTGTGGTGTATCTTTTTGATATGTTGTCCATAACCTCTTTACAATACCATATCCAGATTTAGTTTTATTATTACTCTTGTCCATAATTTTGAGAGTAAAATTGGCAGAAATTTATTCGTTAAAAAAGTGATATACATGATTTTTTTAATTGGTTAATTTAATTGTTACACACAAAATCGAAGGTTTTTATTTATTAAAATAATTAAAAAAAAAGGATGGTATGAAAAATAAATTATATATTGCTACTTCCAAATCTAGATTATCAAGAAAGAAAGAAAGTCAGTTTATATTTATATTGAAAGAATTAATATAGATACATATGTATATGTATATATAAATAATACCTTTATAGTTTTATCTGCACATCCAGTTATTAAGTCATGATTTCCTAAAGTCATTGCATGTACAAACCCTACCGATTTTTTTTATTTGTTAATAATATAAATAAAATAAGATAAAGTCAATTATTATGATTTTCTTCTCAAATAAATAAACAAATAAATGTATATATATAGAAAATTAAATTGTACCTTTATGTCCTTTTAACGTAGCATTACATACTAAACCATTCCTTACATCCCATCTTTTTATTGTATGATCAAAACTTGCACTAAATAATGCACCATCTGTATATACCAATTGCCAAACCTCCCAATTATGACCAGATAATGTTTTGACAGGTGAATAATCTTTTAAATTATATACATGAATAACGGCCTCATACGTTGATGCAAATAAAAGATTATCACCAGACGCAACATCTAAAACTTCCGATGAATGTGAAGAAATGGTTTTTATACATGTTCCTGTATTTACGTCCCAAATCTAAAGATGAAAGGGAAAAGAGCAATATTATTAATAAAATTCAAAGCTTGATCAACAATTGTTTTTTCTAAAAAAAAATTAATGGTTTTTTAACCTTTACTGTATGATCACTTCCAGCAGTAGCCAATTTATTATTGTCCATAGCTATCAAATTATTTACACCATCTTGATGACCAGTAAAAGTTGCAAGGTTTTCCAATGTTGTAGGATCCCATACTTTTACAGTTTTATCTGATGAGGCAGAATAAAGTCGATTATTGTTAATAACTAAGCCATAGATTTTACCGCTATGTTGGGTTAAAACATCAACACAATTATTTGATCTATCATCCTTCCAATCCCACACCTACCCAAAAAAAATTTTAAAATTAATCTGAATCAATAATAATAATAATAATAATAATAATAAATAATATATTTTTTTTTGTTAGGAAAATATTCTATTATAATAACCTTTATTGTACCATCTGAACCTGCACTAAAAAATCTTTCGTTCACTGGATAAGCTGCTAAAGCCCAGACTGACATTCGATGGCCATGTAAATTTTTTAGTAATTGACCAGTATCTGCTTTAAAAATCTAATATATATAGATTTATTATTTGATGAGGATTTATGTGTCAATGACCCGTAGAAATCCGTATATGTAATTATTTACAAAACTAATTACATTAAAATATTATAGGCGTGTATATATATATATATTTGATATAAAAGAACCTTGGTCGATCCATCATGAGCCCCTGAATATATCAATTCATTATTATAAGCCAGCGATGTCACTCCACAAGTGTGTTCTGATATAGTTTTTTGACAAACGACATCACCAAGCGGGAAGTCCTTATTTAAATTATTTAAATTACGTTAAAAATTTTTCAAACATTTATTAAAAACAATGATCGTATACTCAATATTTAACATACGTCTTTTCTCGAGCCATCATCTTCTTCCACCGAATCATAATCAATTCCATTTCCATTTAAATAATTCAAGCCTTTTGATGATGACGTCTATCATTAATAATTATGTAAGTTATTTTTGATTTTTTTAAAAAAATAATACATGTGGAGATAATATCTGATATTTTACCGTCATTTTTGATATAATATTTTGTAGTTTTTTTAATTCTCGTTGTTGTTCCTAATTAATTTGCATATAGATCATACATATATATAAAAAAGGTTACCTATGCGTATATGTGTGTATATATATATAGTTATTTATATCTCTAAAATTATATGAAACTCTACAAGATCTTTTCCTTTTAAAAAAAAAACTAACGTATATACCATTATAATATTTTCCAATTTTCCAATTCTATCATTATTACTTATAATATAATTCTTGAATTTTTCAAATATACAGTTCTCTAGATGATCTTTGATATTTTGAATTGTACCTAAAATGGTAATGATGGCGATGATAATAATAATATTTAATAATCTAATCAAATCTTCAACATCAATGATATATTTCAATCTATTAATTAATCATTTATTATTATAATCATTATTATTATTAGATTTAATATCTCTACCTTTAAAATCACACCCCCATTGAGCGTTCTGACAATCGGCTGGTCTATATTTACAATGCATGAAGTGATGCTCATATGAATCTAGACAAATTGTCGTTGGACAACCGTATTGTTTGTTTGGACAATAAACTAAAAGTTCTTGAATCAATCCAGCAACCGCAAGATTAGGGTGAAGATCTGAAATATATATATATATATATATATATATTTAAAATAAAAAGTGATAAATTAATTAATTTTAATAAATTAAATGGCACAAACCATCAACCTTTAAGCGGCAGCGACAGAGTGGACAATAAGGTTCCACTTCTAAACTTTGATATATACATGCAGCACAAAATGAGTGACTACAGGCTCTTGTGATTAAAGGCTCTTTACAAGTATCATGACAACTGCAATAAATTTTTTTTAATTAATAAATTTAGGCAATGTTGTTAATGAGTTTTCCTTTCTTGTATACTAACACTGGACAAAGGAGGGAGGGTGAGGGAGTATGTACAAAATCAATATTTTCTTCCGATATGTTGTTGCTCATTCTTTAATTATTTTTTTTTTGATTTTTTAGATCAAAAAAAATAATTTATACAACAAATGACGATGATAGTGTTGCATTGATATGACACGCGACTTTCCCAATTTGACCACGATGATCAAAAATTTTAATAATATTTATGTTACACGAACATCATTAAGATTTTTTTAAAGAAAAAAAAATTAAAAAAAAAAAAAATCATGTTGAGAAACCAAAACATTATATCATTTAAAAAAAAACTAGTTTCTTTCACCACAATCTTTTTCATCTTTACAATCTTATTTATAAGGTCAAGCTCACCATTATACTTTTATCTTGAGGGAAGTGAGCAAAAATGTTTCATTGAAGAACTACCAAAGGATACGCTTGTTGTAGGTTCGTTTGCAAATTTAACTTTTAAATTTTTTTATTCAAATTTAAAAAGTAATCATTATAATTACGTTTATATTTATATGAAAAATTGGGTTGTTTTAGGTACTTATAAGGCAGAAGAATGGTCTGATGCACAACAACAATATATTGAGAACTCAAACATCGGAATTCAAATAACTGTAGAGGTAAATATAAGTTTACACACAAAAAACAATTTAATGATCCAAATTGATCAATTTATATATATATATATATATATACATATATATATACATGCATACATGCTATTTAATAATTAATTCAGGAATTACCACTCAATCATCGCATTGTAAATCAAAGAGGTTCAAGTAAAGGTCGTTTTACTTTTACTGCATCGGGATCAGGTGATCATGCCATATGTTTACAAACAAATTCAAGCCATTGGTTTTCAACTTCTCAAACGGTTTGTTTTATTGTTTCCTTTTTTTCCACAAAATTTTTATAAAAAAAAAAAATAAAGAGAACTTATATATATAATTTGGTTTGTAAATTTTAAATAAACAACAGAAATTACATTTAGACATGGCGGTTGGTGATGCAACTGATTATGAGGAGAATGATCAAGAACATTTTAGTGGTAGGTGGAAAAAAATTGTTTGATGATTATTTGTTGTAATTCATAATAATATAAAAAATCATTTTAATTATTCAGGTCTCGCTCAGAGAGTTCATGATCTAAACAATCGTATCACCGAAATTAGAAGAGAACAGAGTTATCAACGAGTAAGTAAAGATTATTATTATTATTATTTTTATTATTATTATTTATATTCATAATAATAATAATAATAATAATAATTATAGTTTTATATACTAAAATCACATAAATTTTAATTTAGGAACGTGAGGTAGAATTTAGAGACCAATCAGAACTTACAAATTCAAGAGTATTATATTGGACTTTAGTTCAATTGACAGTTCTTGGAATTACGTGTTTATGGCAAATGCGACATTTGAAGAAATTCTTTGAAACAAAAAAACTTGTTTAAATATTATCACTATAGTAAATATATATATATATTTTATTTACGCCGTTTTTTTTTAAAAAGAATAAATATAGAAATATTAATAATTTAAAATTAATATATTATAAAGCTATAAAAAATTTAAAAATTATAACTATTAAATTTTTTCTTTTTAGGGGAACAAATCTTTATTATAAATTTGTTGGACTTCTGTATTCTCTTTATAACTTAGACTATCAACTTTATGAAAATCTTTTATAATAATCAAAAATATTGTTAATTAATAAATAAAAAAATAAAAGATTTTAAAGTCAAAACAACAATTCTTTGAATAAATAAATAAATACAATAAATACCTAAAATTTCTTGATACATTCTAACTTTCCAATCATCAATGGGAAGGTCCGCATCATTAAATGACCAATCAAATACTTCGTCAGCAATTGGTTCATCTGATTCATCATGATACTGTTCCAAGTATTTATGAGATAGAGCTTGTTCGGCATTAATACGTTTTATTGGATCAAACACAAGCATTTTTTCAAGTAAATCCAATGCTTTAAAAATCATTATAAACTGTTATTATTATTTATAATTTAAGCGTGTGTACGTGCATGTATGAATTTAAAAAATTATATATTACCATCAGGATCGGCATTCGTAAACTTTTCAGAGAATGGAACTTTTTCTCTCTGTGGTAATGAAAGTACAAATCTTAAAGTCTATCAATCGAAAAATAAAACAAATAACGATTAATTTTTTAAATTAGAAGAAAGTCAAGAATTAATGAATGAATGAGTAATAAATACGTTTTCACTGCAGATTGTTTTGATTACATCCTCTGGTGGTGTACCAAGTAATTCGGTAATAATTGAAAATTGATTTACATCTTATAATAAATAGCGATAAAATTTAATAATAATTTTCAATAAATTTTTTTTAACGAATTAAAATATTTAACTTACGATCTTTCCCGGGAAATAAAGGTTTTCCCTCTAACATTTCTGCAAAAATACAACCAGCACTCCAAATATCCACTATATAATATAAAGGATCAATTATTTAAATAAATAATGAATAATGAATAATGATATATGATATATGATATGATGGTACGATGTGTTATTTCATTACCTGCTACATCATATTTTTGCCATGTTAACATGATTTCAGGAGCTCGATAGTATCTGGTTGAGACATAACCAGTCATTTGTGGATCTTGAATGCGAGCCAGACCAAAGTCACAGATCTTTACAAAAAATAAAATATTTATATTTATAAAGGTTTATGTTGTAATTAAATAACTAAATATATTTCATAAATACCTTCAAGTCACAATTTTCATTAATTAAAATGTTACTTGGTTTCTAAAACGAATAAATAAAATATTATAATAACATGGTCATCAATTAGAATTAATCCTTGTTCTTAAAAAAATATCAAAGAATAAATTATTCTAGGAAAATTTTATTCTTCTTCTTCTTGTTACAAACCAAATCTCTGTGAACTACGCCAGCCGAATGAACATATTTTAAACCACGCTATATAAATAAATAAATAAATAAATAAATATATATATAAAAACAAAATATCATAAAAAAAAATTTAATAATTTTAAAATCTTACTAATATTTGATATAAGAAATATTGAATAAATTGTTTCTCCAATGGACGTGAAGTCAACAATCGATGCAAATCTGTTCCCAATAATTCAGTAACAAAATATCTAGTTAATATATATATGATATTTTATATTATATATACATTGTTTTAAATATCAATTGTTAATTTTAAAAACAAAGCATTATAAATAAGATCATTTTTCTTTTATAATTTAATTTACACATACATACATATCTTCTAA
This sequence comes from Entrophospora sp. SA101, assembly GCA_958430865.1. Taxonomy (NCBI): domain Eukaryota; kingdom Fungi; phylum Glomeromycota; class Glomeromycetes; order Entrophosporales; family Entrophosporaceae; genus Entrophospora; species Entrophospora sp. SA101. The sequence goes on from CAUDNR010000746.1 coordinate 30,029, forward strand.
TGGAGAAATAAAAATATCACTCAAGCTAATAATCTGTCATTTATTAACAATTTAGAAATAAATAAATTAGTTATTAGATCAAGATAATTGAAGAATTTAGTAATAAAAAACAATAATCACATTTTCATGTTTTAGATGCTTGAGTAACTTTAATTCACGATAAGTCCTTTTTGAAAGAACAGGCGTACTAAAAGGCTTCATTATTTTCTTAATGGCAACACTGGCTCCAGTCAGTTGGTCTTTTGCCGAACTAAAATATAATTATTGAAGATTATTTATTAAATTTAAAGTATCGCGTTACTTTGCGTAAAATATAAACTTTTCAAACCTACCAAACCAAACCAAATGCACCCATGCCAACTGGTTGAAGATCCACATATCTAAAACATTTTTTAAAAAGGTTTACTTTACATGTTCACTATTTGAAAAATGCACCAATAATAAAAAAATTAAAGCACCTTGTAGTAACTTCAAAAACAGTTCCGAAAATCGACAACTTTACAAAATCGGCCATTATTTATTGATTCAAAAGATTCAAAATAAAAAAAAATTTTTTTGAAATTGTATTGGGAAAATGAAAATATATTTAAAACTTGGTTGGATCAATCAGTCAGTTCATTTTAATTCTTATCATTTAATAGTTTTTGTGGATGTCGAAAATCCAGTGTGGGGAATGAAGGTATCACGTTACACGTCCCAACTTTGTATTACTTATCTGGAACTATATAGATGATTCTTATTGTAAGACATACTATAATAATAAAATGCATGCATGAATTTTTGGGGTCATCCTAGTTCTATTATGCACAATGAAATAAATATTGCATCACATATTAAAAAGGAAATCAATTAAAACGGATCCAAATGTTTGTTTATAGAGCTGATGTAATCAACGATACAATCATCAACAAATAGTCTATTCAAGTTATTGAGGACTTGAAAAATTATTACAATTTCAGGGTTCTATCTGGTTGAGAATTTTTTTAAGGCGTGTCAAATATTTAATCCTTTACAATTAATATTAAGGAAAGTTATTTAAAGCTCTACAGTGGTTGTAATTAAATGATTATTGAAAATTAAATCCATTTTGGTGCATAGTTAATATTAAAATTGCATACATAATAATAATGTATTTATTGCATAATTTCCCGCATAGATCATACCTGCATTGTACAACTAGTAAACAGGTTTAATGTTATATTATTTTTGTTGAAATTAACGCTTTGTCAAAAAAATAAATGGCTTAATATTATTAAGCATGAACGCTTTCAAACTAGCACTCCATATTTCTTATTCATCTGCTATCACTTTACAACTTTTAACACCACCATTAAAAAAGGAAAAAAATAATAAAATAGACAAGAATAAAAAGGCCAAAAAAAGTCAAAAGAACCGAAAAGACCATAACGTGCATATATCTAATTTTCCATGGATACGAGTGCGCACTTATATGTCTTGATCGAAACGCATGGATAATGATTTGGTGTCCAAATTTACGCACTTTATAGAAAGTTAGTTATACAACAAACATAAATTTTCAGCTTTTGCCACAAAAACAACTACCAAAAGACAAAAATAAAAATGCGATTGTTTTTTACCAATAAACTTATTTAGCTAAAATGAAAAAATCATTATATTGAAAGTTGATTTTTTCTGTTTAATAAATAAATATTAATATTTTTTAAAAAACAATAATCTTGTAATCGATAGAGCAGGTCTCTCTCTCTAGTTAGTATTTTCTAGAATAGATTATGAAGCTCATTTCCAAATTTAATTTGGGGCAGGTAAAGTGAACATGGGTTAATATTTGTGGAATCAGGGATAATGTAACAATACATGCACGGTCATCTGTTAATGCAATTTTTTTTGACACTTGAAAATCAATACACACTAGTTAAAATAACAATGATCGTCATTAACATATTTTTAATATATATATTAATATATTTATTATGAACGGACATATTAATTATAATTAAAAATATTAATAATATCCGGCAAATAAAATATATTAGTATGAAAAATCAGTTAAATCAAGATAAAAGTAATAATAGAAATTTTACCCGTTAAACCCCAAAATACTTTAAATCAAGATCTGCTAAATAAATTGGTTTACTAAATTAATCAGAGGTTGGAATCGTCCAAAAATCCTTAGTTGACTACTAGTTGGTCAAAGATTTATTTAGTCGACTAAATTTTTTTTTTATAAATAATAATTCGTTTTTTTTTTTTAATTTGCAAATTACGAGTTAATTTCCATTTGAATCTTTCACTTTTTCAAAATGCTTCCACATAAAACTATGTGTTACGATTCGTTTTTTTTAAAGATCTTCTGGAACCACCGCTTAAATCATTGGAACTTGAAGCCAATGAACTATTGGACCTTTTATTAGAAGTGTTTATTCATTCACATGTAAAATTATCATCAACATCATACTACTATTGTCGTCATCATCATATTGATGGTATTGATACTCTTCCGCATAAAAATTTTCCATTTTGAATGATAAAACACAAAAATCGTAATTGGTCAGACAATAATAATATTAGTATTAGTATTAGTATTAGTATTAGTATTAGTATTATTAGTAGTATTATTAGTAGTCGACTAAATAATCGATTAAAATAGTTGACTATTTAGTCGACTAAGATAATCGACTATTTTAATCGATTATTTAGTCGACTATTTTAGTCGATTCCAACCTCTAAATTAATTTATCTGGGGCCATTCCTCTCGAAAATGATTTAACATTCAGAAAAAAAGATATGCCGAACAAATGTCTATGAAGTTCAAGATTTGGTTGCCGAAAATATTTTTGGAATGTCGACAAATGATGAATATTCTCGGCATATGCGAGGAAATGACGAAATTCAATTAAAACCAAATTTTTAAAACGCTTTTTTTACATATATCTAACTGGGTACTTCCTTTTTGTATGCAAAGTGTTGGTAGAAATTGCAGCTTCTTCATGTTTATTGTTGGTTCCGTGACTTTCTTCAGGGTCTGTAGAATCATCTGATAATTGATGATTTTTTTTTCTGATTGTTTGAAGTGCTTCTTCATTTACTATTCCGAAAATAAATCGATTCTCTAATGGATCAATTCGTTAGCTAAATGAGCCTTGAGTTAAAATAACAATGATCGTCATTAACATATTTTTAATATATATATTAATATATTTATTATGAACGGACATATTAATTATAATTAAAAATATTAATAATATCCGGCAAATAAAATATATTAGTATGAAAAATCAGTTAAATCAAGATAAAAGTAATAATAGAAATTTTACCCGTTAAACCCCAAAATACTTTAAATCAAGATCTGCTAAATAAATTGGTTTACTAAATTAATCAGAGGTTGGAATCGTCCAAAAATCCTTAGTCGGCTACTAGTTGGTCAAAAATTTCTTTAGTCGACCAAATTTTTTTTTTATGATAATTGACTCACTTTGCACAAACAAACAATAATAATCTTCATGACACTGTTTCAAAATTGCCTAGTTTATACTTTCTCCAAGAAGCTTCAAATACTCCTAGAAGAATAATAATCTTGAAACAAAACTGTTGCAAACATGTCGACATGTCCATTCATCTTATTACTATATATTACTATCAACATCAACGTCACCAGTTGACCCAAAACTATAGGTATTCAGAGTTGAAAAGATCCAAATCGCATCATTGAAATTAATATTTGTGACCTTACAAACGTTATTCCTAATGTTAAGTGAGAATAGTCAATGGTGAAATTTTGAACAGATCTCTTGGTTGATTATTGCTTCTGATTCTTCTTGGGTTAATATTTGTGGAATCAGGGATAATGTAACAATACATGCACGGTCATCTGTTAATGCAATTTTTTTTGACACTTGAAAATCAATACACACTAGTTAAAATAACAATGATCGTCATTAACATATTTTTAATATATATATTAATATATTTATTATGAACGGACATATTAATTATAATTAAAAATATTAATAATATCCGGCAAATAAAATATATTAGTATGAAAAATCAGTTAAATCAAGATAAAAGTAATAATAGAAATTTTACCCGTTAAACCCCAAAATACTTTAAATCAAGATCTGCTAAATAAATTGGTTTACTAAATTAATCAGAGGTTGGAATCGTCCAAAAATCCTTAGTTGACTACTAGTTGGTCAAAGATTTATTTAGTCGACTAAATTTTTTTTTTATAAATAATAATTCGTTTTTTTTTTTTAATTTGCAAATTACGAGTTAATTTCCATTTGAATCTTTCACTTTTTCAAAATGCTTCCACATAAAACTATGTGTTACGATTCGTTTTTTTTAAAGATCTTCTGGAACCACCGCTTAAATCATTGGAACTTGAAGCCAATGAACTATTGGACCTTTTATTAGAAGTGTTTATTCATTCACATGTAAAATTATCATCAACATCATACTACTATTGTCGTCATCATCATATTGATGGTATTGATACTCTTCCGCATAAAAATTTTCCATTTTGAATGATAAAACA
>CAUDNR010000746.1:36031-46763 GCA_958430865.1 Entrophospora sp. SA101
GAACCAAAATAATCTTCATAATATACTGTTTTTGAGAGAAAATTATAAACTTTTTGATCAATAAGTTGGTTAATTTTCTTAATTTTTATATTAATTGATTTTTATTATGTTTTAATTGAATTTCTCAATAAGAATAAATAATTCATTAGCTGGCTACGTAGAATTTTTACCATATTCATCAGCAGTTATTTTATTTATTTTTGGATACAAATTTCTGATTGGCCAATTTAAATTTCACGCACAACGTTTAGTAAAACCCCGATTTTTAGTGAATTCATACAAAGTATAATATTTGTCTACTAAAATTATTAGATAAAAAATTTATTCAAGTTCTTAGTCGGCTTAGCCGGTTAAGGTTTTTCTACCGGCTAACATCACTAGTAAATATGTAAATAATTTTAAAATTTACAAAATAATTGATTTATTTTAATTACAATCACGTCGATTTCGGCGCTTTCGTCAAATTCTTTAAAGTGTAGTAACCCTACTTTGGCACCCAAGTTTCAATTTAACAATTTAACTGCATCATAGGCATTGCTGACTGGTACACTAGGTGTGCTTTACATTAGTTCATTTAATTAATTGCATCCAATTCAAACAATTCATTAAAAAGTGAGGAATTTGCCAATCCAAATGTATTGTAAATTGACCATGTATTAATTAATATTATTAATGTTAATAATACTATTATCATTGCCAATGCATAACTATGCTACCACTTAAATTTTCAGTGTTAATTACTTTCACATATCCATCAATTAGGAATCTTGATTTGCACCTACACTGACTTTTGAACATGCTGTATAGATTTGTAAGACTGGAGTCGACAAGTGTCTACATATTGTAGGGATGAGATGGGAAAGGTTTGATAAATCAAATTCCAGAAGAGTATTCACCTATAAAATATAATCTTTTTATCTAATACTGTTGTTGTATGAGAAAAAAATCGAACTTTATCTAGCTGGAATAAAACAGTTGGTTGTCGAAGGAAATAAATAATGTCAATAATAATAATAAAGAACTTAACTGACAATTCAATAGAAAGTTTGGGGATGAGATAAATATAAATTTTGAGTAAATTTCAAGTATCAGAAGAACCACTATCAAACTTATTTCCTAATTTCAAACCGTTGCTATATTCCTGTTGCTCTTTTAAAAAAAAAGCTCTTTAATAATCGAATTACACTATGGACCATTTCCTTATTATTGGTAGCAGTCTCCTAATTACGGGAAAGCATTTCCTATCCATGTTGGACTAAGAATAACAACCCATTTGAATGGACATGATGTTTACGTTAAAATAGTACATGAAAATAGAGAAAGCCTTCATCTTTTTGTTATATTTGTGAAACTGGACCATCTGTAATAAACACAAAATGGTAAATATTATTATTATCATATTAAAATTATATATTAATTTGCTTTTATTTTTTTGTTTCAAAGAAAAAAGGATCTAGAGTTAAAATAGAATATTATTATTGTTTTATTTTGTTATTGGCATATTAAGGATTTAGGTTTAAACGATTGATCTGATGGTGAGCAAATCTTGTTACGTGACAGAAAACATTATTATATTATTATTCAAAAAAAAAAAAAAGGATCTAGGGTTGAATGAGGTGAACAACCTTGTCACGCGACAAAACAGAAACGTTATATTGTATTGTTTTATTATCATGTTACGTAATCAAGGAAAATAAATAAATAGTATATATATAAAATAAATAATTTCAAAATAGCTAAATACACAATGAATGCAAATTATATGATGGTGAAGAAAATTTGGAATTAGATCAATCTAAAGGTTGATTATTTATAATAGTAAAATTTTTTCTTGCTTTGGGTTGCGACCAATTGGAGGGATAAGTTGGAGAAGGGCCAAAAACTTGCTAAAAGTTATATTTCAGTAACAATAAATCCAAACCAAAAATGACACCTAAAAACTATGTAGAACATTGTGAGCTTGAAGAAGAATAACTCCCAAAGACTTCTATCGTCGCTAATTGGATAACTAGAACTTACGCAAACTGGAAAAAAAATAAGAAACATTTAATTTACTATTTTAAATTATTTTTTATCCAATAAAATGATTCGAAATTTTGACTAAAAATAAAAAAATTCACTTTATAATGGGATAAAGCACATGATAATATCATAGGTTGCTGAATTTGGTATTTAAATTTAATTATTATTATAATTTTCGAGTTGATTGAATACCCAATAAATGAATGCATAAATTTAACTAGAAGCATCGTACAAAAACAAACAATACAATAAAATTAATACTAGAATAAAATATTTTTTTTATTTTAAATATTTAAAATAAATTAATTTCCCAAGGAATAATAATAAACTTTTGACCAAAATCACCACCCTTCTCTTTTATTTTCATCCTCCAACCTCTATTTCATTCCTTTTTTTCATTACTAAAAAAAATTTTTAACAATAATATGACAAAAACTAAACATATAAATAGTTATGACTGGCTTATAGAAGATTTTCAAGAATTCTACAATTATAAAAATTGTCAATCGTATTATAGTGAAAAATTTTGTTCAACTGGACCACTTTATTCAGAAGACGGAAATGTATTAAAAGATAATCATGAGTTTATTTGGCGGCTAAAATTATTACCTAGACATATAGATAGTTATATCTCCTTGTATATTTGGCCTATTCAAAGTGAACATGAACAAGAGTATAAGTTAGAAACAAGGGTTATGAAGTTTAAGCTAGAAATTTTTAGAATACACAATAATAATGGCAATAATAGTAATAATAATTACTTGTTGGCTCTAGATGAGAAGAATTTGGAAAAGTTGGATTGTTATGGATATTTATCAGAGAAAAAATTTATATTTAATTCAGATAGACCATGTCAAGGCGTACCCGAGTTTTGTAAAATTAGTCAAATATTCCCTGATAAAGATTACAAGAAAAAAACTAATTTATTGATTCGTATCCAATTCACATATCCTTCTTTTAATCAAATCAATGCGAATACTAGTGAGGACGAAGAGTCAAACAAACAACTAGCGATTATTGAAAACCCAATTTGTTTTGATTTGGAAGAATATATTAATAATGAGAAATTTAGTGATGTAACTTTTGAATTTGGATGTGGCAATCAATTGAAAGCAAGCAAAATAATATTATCAATAAGATCAGACTATTTTAAGAAAATGTTTAACGGAGAATGGAGTGAATCCAATTCAAATGTTATCAAGATGGATGAAAATATATCATCTGAATGTTTCAAAGAAATTTTATATTTCTTGTATACCAATAGAATTCAAGATAATTTATCATTTAATGTTTTAAAAGATATTTATTCAGAAGCAGATATGAGAGATTTGGAGGAATTAAAAGATTTGACTGCAAAAAAATTTATTAAAATGATTGATAAAAATAATTGGAGTGAGATTTTGTTGTTGGGATGGAATACTAATAATTCAGATTTAAATAATACTGCATTGAAATATATTAATAAGAATTGGTCTAGTGTTAGGGATAGCGAGCAAATGAAAAGTATATTAAGTTGTGTTGATGTTGATTTGACCGAATCATTATTTTGTGCTAGATTCTTTGGTAAATTTCTTTGAAAAAAAAAATTTCATTCCTTTTTTTTGGTTCGATTATTTACTATTACTTTTTTTTTATTATTAATATTAATATAACTTTAACCAACTTTAGTATAATAGATAGAACTTATAGATAGATGTATAAATATAAAACATTATATATATAGTAATTTATATTATTTATTATTATTATTATTATAAACATTATTGAACATTTAAAAATAGAATTCATATATATATATATAATATAAATATATATTTTATGATCAGTCACGTGTTGCATCAGGGTAATTAATATCAAAAAAGTATTATTATTTACATTTACACTTTCTTTTCCAATGGATGATTTGTACAATAACATTAGTGAATATAAAATCTATATATTGTATAACCATTTACAAACAGTCAGTCAATTATTTTTTTATTTATATAGTAAACAAATAAATGTGTCCCGTAATTTTCTATTATTAATATTAAAAATTAAACGATCTGCGAATTAATATTAATATGGTTTATTTATTATATAAATCATTTGATACTTAATTAGTAACTTGATAATGTTTTATAATTGCATACAATCTGCATAAAAAATATTGAACGAGAGATCAACAATCAAAAACATTAATATTGAGAATTTCGTGGAATCAGATGCTAAAGAGTTTTTACGAAAGAACATTTCTGAACCTCGGAAAAAGTAGATCAATTAACATATCTGACGTCTTTAAATGGGGTATGCTGTAACAAAACCAGACAAAGTGAACATTGGTGTTACCAAGAATTTCAAGGTTCAAAATTTAGTTATCATCATTGTACTTAAAGAGACTTGCTGTGAATGATTGAGCTGGTAATTACCATTGCCGCAAATAACCGATTACAACATGTGTCTTTAATTGTATTACTAATATAACGTGTTCTTTATGTTGATAGTGGAAATTTGGAATGTTACACTAATTTTTATATATTGTGCAACGTAACTTTATAATACACGGCAAACATTCCGGCAATGAAAAGTGATAAACTGGATTTGAATCGTATCGGAACTTGATCTCCAACTTAGAGAGGTAACAACTATAACATTTCGTGCAACAACAAATTTCCATTATGCTTATGTTGATGGACTTTTCATTTATGCAAACCAATTCATTTTTTATTAATTGAATGACCCTTATTAAAATATAATAGAGTGATAACTTCTTTATCTGAAGTAGCACTATTGATATTATTACCACCAAAGATTTATCAAAATTACAACAAGTGATGAAATGAAAAAAATCATTCTAGTTTCATTTGTTTCTTCCCTTCTTAAAAAATAATGTCACCATTTCTTTGTCAATTTGGACTTTAACGCTTTCATCTGTTTTTATTCTTTTCAAAAGAAATGGTACATAAATAATCAAAATTTTTTTGAATATTAATTGTATAAATAAATCTTACTTTTCTGGAAATGTCAGTACAATTTCGAAAAAATCTCCATTAACTGTAACAGTGATGTCATCATCTTCAACATCAATTTTCAATTGACCCTTAATTTCTTTTGCTATCATTTGGTGATATAGGACAACGAAAACGAAGTCACTTTGTAACATAAATAAATAAATAATGAAAATCTGTTGGGGATGTTAAAGAGAAATAGAATAGTGCAACAATACCCGTTATTGATCATTGTGAAAGGAACTTCACTCTAAGAATAAAAAAATTTTGTTGTAATTTTTATTTATTAACAATTAAATGATTAAAAATTAATAACTTGCATTTTTGTCATTGTTACTACTACTATCATCAATAATGCTGCCGCTACTACCTAGATAATTATCATCATCATTAGATAAATGAACATTATAATTGTTGTAAATGTTACCAATGGCATTGTCACCAAATTCGGATACGATGTTATCAACAGCTTTGTCACCACCAGATTCGGATATGTTGTTTCTGATGACATTGGCATCAGGTAAATTATTATAGTTATTGTGAATAATATCATTGTCATTAGATAATCATTATTATCTTCGATATCATTGATATTAGAGAAGCTTTGTTGATCTTCATTATCAACATTGTTAATGTCATTGATATCATCATAATCGTCAAATAAGTTTGTTTTATTCTTAGAAAACTTGAAAATGTAACGTTGATTTTTTGGTCCAATAATGGCATCTCTATTTTCATCATTAACATTTATATAATTAATGAGTATATTTTTTTCGTTGTAATCTCGAAAATGAATATGACCCCATCTAGAATCCGAAAATTTTATGGATAATTTGTTTTCTCCCTTACAGCAGTTGTGTTTTCCTATATCACATGTATTTTCTACATCGAATCTAAATTCGCGTCAATTTAAATTGGCATATGTGAAAGTTGGATTTGGGCTAGGATGAAGACAAATGGCAATAACCTCATTCTTTTTAAATAAATAACACTTACCCATTTCTTCCATTTGGATCAACAAATTCTTGGTTTCTTTTTAATTTTTAAAAAAAAAATTCAAAACGCGTTGGCACTTGGTGTTGTACAAATATTTTTTTTGGGGGACAGACGCGAATTGATTGATTTTTTTTTTCTTTTGGAAAAACAATTTACGTCCAAGATGACAAAACGTGGTTCTAATAATAACAATAAAAATTTATTTTTATAGTCACGTTACACGATTCGAAAGTCCAGTATTCTGGGCCAATAAAATTTGCTCTCTTTTTTTGTTTTTTGAAGAATTTTAAAAGAAAATTTTATTCAAAAACGCTTTCAATAACTAATATACATGTATAGAATAGCACAGAAGTTATTTGAATGCATCTCATGTAGCTTCGCCTTTAAGACAATTATTGATTTTGGAAAAGTCAAATTTTTGATCCCCGGATTTTGTATTAATATATCACGTGATTCCCCCTACCCTTAAAAAACAATGTGTCAGAAAAAGTTCTAAAAATGACAACTGTATTTCCTTTTTATCATGGAATTATCTCAAGTTGATTTATCCAAGATATATGGTGGGTTATAATTGCATTGTTTTTCACCAAGAAAAAATAACAAAATCATGTCTTCTATTCATAGGGGAGAAATTCAAGTCCGTTCAACTAACAAAGCAAGAAATGAAAATAATAATCCATTCACAAGATCCAAGATTGGAAGGAAAGGAGATATGATGGGTGTTCTATCAAGAACATCACAAAAACCACAAAAAGCTGAAATCCTGTTTGGTGAGGTATCTGGTGGACTCATTTCTTTTGGCCTACCCAGTGCTACTACATAGTAAGAAAAGATTCTTAGATAAAATAAAATTATCAGTTATGTTAAAAGACTCAATAAATAGCCTATTAAAAGGGTGGGATTATATTAATGCAGAAGAAAGAAAATCAATAATTTTATATGGTTGGACACTACATGGTATGTTATATCCTGAAACCACCTTATATGTGGCTTTTATCATCAGATAAGCTTATTCCTTTTTCCTATAACAGGTTTGAGCTAAATATCTACACAATGAGCTGGAATGATGATGGCATATATTTGTTTGGATTAGTCAACAAGGAAATCATACCATCATCAGAAGATTGTGCAGGAATGTTTGAGGATCTTTATTGTGTTTTTAAAGAATTAGAGGTATGTAACTACTATTATTCACTATTATAGCATTCAATTACAATTAAATGGTTTTTTTTTATGCAGTATAAATTAAAAAAACAGAAGTAGTTATCAACAACCTAAATTTAAAAAATACTAAAAATAAACATAGACAACTAGCAGAAAAAACTTCTCCAAAATTAAATATCAATAGAACACCAAATTAATAAAATCTGGATAATTTTTTATAACATAAGCTCTATTAATCAAAATATGTTAAAGAAAATAATTAGATAATTAAAACTAATGCATGGTTTATTTTCTGTGCTATGATGTCAAAAAAAGAATTAAAAAAATTATTTCTGATTTTAATAATTGCAGATCCTTACTTTACTACTATTGCTATGTTGAAGGTTAGTCACTTGTTATTGGCGATTGCTAATTAGGCCACAGAAATTAATATTTTTGGTTCAGATTTTAAAATTGATGCAGGATGAGCATAGTGGACACTGTTGCAGATCACAAAAAAATGATCAACATAACATATGTTATGGTGAAAGTTCTTGCAAAAGTTTGATTATAAAAGTGTGAGATAATTTTGATCTTGCTGATGATCTGGACTCAGAGAGGCTACAGCTATATTCTAGTGAAGTTTCAGAAGCAATGGGCTCTGTGTAACCGCCTGACTATTATACAAATGACTGTTGCACAAAATGAGTGTCCATTATGCTTGCGGGATGTGGGTTTTAATAACAAGTTTACAAATAAAAGAATGCAATGCAAGCTCTTGAACATGCAGTACACTTTTTCTCAAGTCAAGGAACATCAAAAGTAATATGCTGCTTTTTTTTAATCATTTAAAGACAAAAAATTCAAAATAAAAAAAATAATTGCATATTTTCCCACAAAAAACATGATGGTATTCTGTTGAATTTCTTCAATTAGATTTGACTCATTGACATTGAATATTTTGTATTGGAAATCCCATATTCACCACCATCTAGTCTAGTTGTGACTATATCAGTTAAAGTGTTAGAGCCACTGACAATTTTAACAAACATAACCATGGTCAATACAGCAGACATTGTTTATACTATGAGAAAATACGAATGAAAGATAAGATTTTGGAAACAAAATCAATGGATTATTTTGTACAAGAATCAATGTGTGTAATGTTCGTTTTTAATATGGATTGTATTATTTTTGCATGAACATTAATTGATATTATTGTATTTCACTTTTTAAGGAAAAAGAAATGTGAAATTTTGAAGATATTGTTTTACCATTTATTTTTAAATATCAATAATTTTAATTCAAGAAAAATAAGAGATAGTAGTGTTGAAAATATGAAATTTGAGCAAAAAATTGATTTTATATATGTTGTTTGTGACTGTTAATTTTTTTTATTTGATATCCTCAGATCAATTAGATGGATCTTTTCAAAAGCACCATTTAAATTGTCAAAAAAATTTTTTTTAAGACTTTTTCAAAGTACAAGGAAGAATCTTTATTTTACAAATTGACATTAATGAATAATTTTCTTAGCAATCAAATTCATCAAAAAAATCACCAAGGCTTTTTTGGAAACATAAAAAACAAAAAAACAATCCACAATTGATCTTTTTATTTCCATTGTAAATAATTTTTTTGAAAATCAATTGTTTTAAATAAAGCCACATATGTTCTATGATTAAATCAGTACTTTATTTATATTATTTTTGATTGGTACTATCTAATATAATAGAGTTGTCAGGTCGCCTTTTCTTATTTTGACTATTGATTATACATGCAGCCCAAATTGTTTTGCTGATGTCAAAAGTTGAAATTAATTGTGACACTCACTATTAAAAAATATGTGTAACATCCTTTTATGACATGTGTAACACCCTTTATGTCAGTGTCATAATAGTTCACCCAAATTTAATTCTATTCCATCCACTTCATTTGTCATCACAGAATTTTAAATAATTAAAAAAACCTACAAAGTGAACATAAAATTATATATAGGGATAAGTGTATATATGAAAAGTAATAATAAATATAATGGTTCTAATGAATATCAAAAAGCAATTGACCTTTTAGAAAAAAGTTGTAAATGTGGTTGCTTTTCAAGAATTCCCAAAGAGCAATTTGCAGAATTAAGGGAATCCTTTCAAGCTCTTTCTAAATCAGAACAAGACATATTTCTAATGGCCCAACTTAAAGCAATGGATAGAGGGACAGTAAGCACCAGCAGATGCCTCAAAAGAAAACTAGATCTAATAAAAGAACTTTTTACCATTGGAATCACAATATATTACTTTGTCAAGAAACTTATCTCAATATGTTGGGAATTGGTAGGACTTATTTTAAAAATATCAGAAATCATTTGATAAACAATGGTGTTCTGCCAAGAATTCATAGTAATATTAAAAGAATGCCTCAATGGAAAACCAAAATGGTAATTGATAAAAATGTTGCTGAAGTAGTAAAGAATTTTCTGGAAAATTATGCAGAAGTTCATGGATTACCAAGTCCAGGAAGAAGTAACAATAGAATAACTCAATCAATTGTATTCTTACCAGCTGAAATGAGTTATAAATCAGTCCACAGGGATTTTCTAGCTGGTCTGGAAGAAGATAGTAATTTGAAATCATTGAAGTATGATGCTTTCAGAAAATTATGGCATCAATTGACACCAGAGATTCAAATTATGAGTCCCAGGACTTATTTGTGTGATGCTTGTCAACATTTTAGAGATGGTTTACATTATAATACTCACCAAGAGGAAGAAGCTAAAAATTTGCTCAAAAGATTTAAAGAACATCTATCCAAGGCTAAACTAGAAAGAAATTATTATCATAAAAACACTAAATTAGCAGAAGAACAAAGAAAATTAATTAATCAAAATTATTCAAAGGGTAAAATACCATATTGCAGTATTGATGCCACTGCTCATTATAGTTATGATTGAGCCCAAAATGTTCATGTACCTCATTCTGATCAACAAGTAAGTAAAATCTATTACCTTAGTCCATGTAAGTTCATTTATTTGGTATTTAAGATAAAGCAGTAAGTGAACAAATTAATTATGTTCTTAATGAAAATAAAATCATAGGAAAAGGTCCTAATGGCACTCTTAGTATTGTGAGATTGTAAACCGTGGACCAACCAATTGACCGTTAATATTGACCAATTATAACGAACTTACTACGGAAGTCATGTGATGCGCTGAATATTACATCACGATTAACAATCATCTTTCTATATTTATTGCAACGGTTGCACGTCATGTTACACATGTAGATCATTACATCATTTCTATTTTTAACTTATTTTATGACATAATTATTTACTTCGAATTATTAATCAAATTATTTGTAATAATGAGTCATAGAATTAGTAATTAGTAATTAGTAATTAGTATATAAGCTAGTATTACAGAAAATAGGATTAATAAGCATATTTTATTGAACAAAATATTGTAAAAGATTTAACTTACAAAAAAATTTGGAAATTTTTTGATGTAAAAAAAACTTTAATAACTTTACCAAAAACGGTCTGATCCGCATCAAATAAAATTCAAAACAAAGCCTTTCTTTATTAGATTTAGT
>CAUDNR010000746.1:56751-67995 GCA_958430865.1 Entrophospora sp. SA101
GTGTGAAAAATGGCTCATTTGATAGCTTAAAATCATAATTTTTATTGATAATATTTTAATAAGAAATCCTTTCGCCATTATTTTCAATGACCAGTTCACATCTCGATTTCATTGAATGAATTAAACTAATTAGAAGTGAATTAGGAATTGCATCCCACTCCTCAGCCATAAACTGCACCAATTCTGCCAGATTTTTTGGCATTCTCTTCTCCACATTCCTCTTAACAATAGCCCACAAATTTTCTATTGGGTTTAAATCAGGACTGTTGGATGGCCAATCCATAACTTCAGGAAAGTTTTCTTGAAGAAATGTTTTGGCTCAGCGGCTTGTATGTTTGAGATCATTATCCTGTTGAAACTGCCAATCATCCTCTAACATTCTTTGGATCTCTGGGCGATGATCCTCCAATATTTCAACATAAAATTCTGCATTCATAATTTCTCGGAAGCAAAAAAGACTGGTCTTTCCATGGATTCAAAAGCCACCCCAAGCAAAAATTTTGGTGCGATCTTTTGGCATTGGGCAAATGGGTCTTACATTCTTATACCACCTTTCAATTGTGTTTCGGTAAAGCTGGAAAGCTGTCTCATCCAAAAATAGGGTTTTCCCCCAATTATCATTAAGATGATTTTGTGCCCACTCTACATGATGTTCTTTATGCCTTATTGTTAGCATTAGGGTGGCTCTTGGCAAATTTTTCTTATATCCGATCCCTTCCAAATGCCTTAATACTGTTACATATGAGACCTCTATTCCTTTATTTAACATTTTATTAGCCAAAGACCTCAAAGAAATAGAAGAATCTCTACAAATATATTGTCCGATTGCACATGATGCTTCTGCAGTAATTTTCTTTTTTCTACCATTACCCCCTTTATGTTCCACATTACCATTTTTTTTCAACTTTTCAATATTAAAATAAATAGTTGCAAGTGGGATGTTCGTAATTGACGAGCAGAACATATCCCCTGATTCCAATAATATAATAAGGTTGTATGTTGCTGTTCTTTTGTAGATTGTGTCATTTTATTAGCAAATTACACAAAAATTTTTTATTCGATTTGGTTAAAAGATAAAACAGACTAAATCTAATAAAGAAAGGCTTTGTTTTGAATTTTATTTGATGCGGATCAGACCGTTTTTGGTAAAGTTATTAAAGTTTTTTTTACATCAAAAAATTTCCAAATTTTTTTGTAAGTTAAATCTTTTACAATATTTTGTTCAATAAAATATGCTTATTAATCCTATTTTCTGTAATACTAGCTTATATACTAATTACTAATTACTAATTACTAATTCTATGACTCATTATTACAAATAATTTGATTAATAATTCGAAGTAAATAATTATGTCATAAAATAAGTTAAAAATAGAAATGATGTAATGATCTACATGTGTAACATGACGTGCAACCGTTGCAATAAATATAGAAAGATGATTGTTAATCGTGATGTAATATTCAGCGCATCACATGACTTCCGTAGTAAGTTCGTTATAATTGGTCAATATTAACGGTCAATTGGTTGGTCCACGGTTTACAATCTCACAATACTAAGAGTGCCATTAGGACCTTTTCCTATGATTTTATTTTCATTAAGAACATAATTAATTTGTTCACTTACTGCTTTATCTTAAATACCAAATAAATGAACTTACATGGACTAAGGTAATAGATTTTACTTACTTGTTGATCAGAATGAGGTACATGAACATTTTGGGCTCAATCATAACTATAATGAGCAGTGGCATCAATACTGCAATATGGTATTTTACCCTTTGAATAATTTTGATTAATTAATTTTCTTTGTTCTTCTGCTAATTTAGTGTTTTTATGATAATAATTTCTTTCTAGTTTAGCCTTGGATAGATGTTCTTTAAATCTTTTGAGCAAATTTTTAGCTTCTTCCTCTTGGTGAGTATTATAATGTAAACCATCTCTAAAATGTTGACAAGCATCACACAAATAAGTCCTGGGACTCATAATTTGAATCTCTGGTGTCAATTGATGCCATAATTTTCTGAAAGCATCATACTTCAATGATTTCAAATTACTATCTTCTTCCAGACCAGCTAGAAAATCCCTGTGGACTGATTTATAACTCATTTCAGCTGGTAAGAATACAATTGATTGAGTTATTCTATTGTTACTTCTTCCTGGACTTGGTAATCCATGAACTTCTGCATAATTTTCCAGAAAATTCTTTACTACTTCAGCAACATTTTTATCAATTACCATTTTGGTTTTCCATTGAGGCATTCTTTTAATATTACTATGAATTCTTGGCAGAACACCATTGTTTATCAAATGATTTCTGATATTTTTAAAATAAGTCCTACCAATTCCCAACATATTGAGATAAGTTTCTTGACAAAGTAATATATTGTGATTCCAATGGTAAAAAGTTCTTTTATTAGATCTAGTTTTCTTTTGAGGCATCTGCTGGTGCTTACTGTCCCTCTATCCATTGCTTTAAGTTGGGCCATTAGAAATATGTCTTGTTCTGATTTAGAAAGAGCTTGAAAGGATTCCCTTAATTCTGCAAATTGCTCTTTGGGAATTCTTGAAAAGCAACCACATTTACAACTTTTTTCTAAAAGGTCAATTGCTTTTTGATATTCATTAGAACCATTATATTTATTATTACTTTTCATATATACACTTATCCCTATATATAATTTTATGTTCACTTTGTAGGTTTTTTTAATTATTTAAAATTCTGTGATGACAAATGAAGTGGATGGAATAGAATTAAATTTGGGTGAACTATTATGACACTGACATAAAGGGTGTTACACATGTCATAAAAGGATGTTACACATATTTTTTAATAGTGAGTGTCACAATTAATTTCAACTTTTGACATCAGCAAAACAATTTGGGCTGCATGTATAATCAATAGTCAAAATAAGAAAAGGCGACCTGACAACTCTATTATATTAGATAGTACCAATCAAAAATAATATAAATAAAGTACTGATTTAATCATAGAACATATGTGGCTTTATTTAAAACAATTGATTTTCAAAAAAATTATTTACAATGGAAATAAAAAGATCAATTGTGGATTGTTTTTTTGTTTTTTATGTTTCCAAAAAAGCCTTGGTGATTTTTTTGATGAATTTGATTGCTAAGAAAATTATTCATTAATGTCAATTTGTAAAATAAAGATTCTTCCTTGTACTTTGAAAAAGTCTTAAAAAAAATTTTTTTGACAATTTAAATGGTGCTTTTGAAAAGATCCATCTAATTGATCTGAGGATATCAAATAAAAAAAATTAACAGTCACAAACAACATATATAAAATCAATTTTTTGCTCAAATTTCATATTTTCAACACTACTATCTCTTATTTTTCTTGAATTAAAATTATTGATATTTAAAAATAAATGGTAAAACAATATCTTCAAAATTTCACATTTCTTTTTCCTTAAAAAGTGAAATACAATAATATCAATTAATGTTCATGCAAAAATAATACAATCCATATTAAAAACGAACATTACACACATTGATTCTTGTACAAAATAATCCATTGATTTTGTTTCCAAAATCTTATCTTTCATTCGTATTTTCTCATAGTATAAACAATGTCTGCTGTATTGACCATGGTTATGTTTGTTAAAATTGTCAGTGGCTCTAACACTTTAACTGATATAGTCACAACTAGACTAGATGGTGGTGAATATGGGATTTCCAATACAAAATATTCAATGTCAATGAGTCAAATCTAATTGAAGAAATTCAACAGAATACCATCATGTTTTTTGTGGGAAAATATGCAATTATTTTTTTTATTTTGAATTTTTTGTCTTTAAATGATTAAAAAAAAGCAGCATATTACTTTTGATGTTCCTTGACTTGAGAAAAAGTGTACTGCATGTTCAAGAGCTTGCATTGCATTCTTTTATTTGTAAACTTGTTATTAAAACCCACATCCCGCAAGCATAATGGACACTCATTTTGTGCAACAGTCATTTGTATAATAGTCAGGCGGTTACACAGAGCCCATTGCTTCTGAAACTTCACTAGAATATAGCTGTAGCCTCTCTGAGTCCAGATCATCAGCAAGATCAAAATTATCTCACACTTTTATAATCAAACTTTTGCAAGAACTTTCACCATAACATATGTTGATCATTTTTTGTGATCTGCAACAGTGTCCACTATGCTTATATTAATAATAACAATATTGTTGGTGGAAGTTTAAAAAAATATTATAAGATTTGGTGGACATCAGCCTAAGATCCTTTATCATCAATTGTATGTTTAGAATCATGCTTTATTTTAATTTTAACAGAGCATAATGATCTAATTTCAAATCCAATTAAGAAAATTTTACAGGAATATAATTTTTTTAGTAATGTTTGAACCTTTCCTATATTTTCAAACCAATGAAAGATTCTGTGGTGGTTTTGCAATCAGAAACACAAATCTTGCTGATTGCTATCTACATCTTGTTAAGTTAGCTGTTGCAGTTAAAAGAGTTCTTATCAATATAAATTCTAGCTTTAAAAAATTCTGCATTAATAAATTTAATCTACAATGGAAAGAATTCAATTATTCAGGATATTTTTTAGCATACTTTTTGCATCCAGGTTACAAAGGAATTGGAATTAGATATGGTCAATTTCAAAATATTGCAGAAATTGCAGCAAACTATTGGAAGTCATTGCAAAAATCAAAAAAATCTTGTACAGAATTACTTTCTCAATTGCAGAAATATAGATTATAACAAAAACCTTATAATGCGACATATAATGATCAATATGATAGTCCTCTTTCATGGTGGTATACCTGTGAAAATAATTAGGACCATCTATATACAACAATTAGCAATTAAATTATTTTCAGTTGTTCCACATAGTGCTGGATGTGAACACATTTTTTCATACTTGGGACATCTTTATGGAAAGAATCATTAAAATCTAAATATTGATTCTGTAAACAATATTGCTAAAATCCATTCCTTTTATCTAAGCAATATTAAAAAGAATTAGAATATACTGGTCAAAATTTAACAGAAAAGGATTTAAAAATTATGTTGATTGAAGCAGAAGTTATTTCAGATGATGATGATGAAAGTAATGATGATGAAAGTAATAATTATGAAAGTAATAATTATGTTGATGATGAAATTAATTTGACAGATTTAGAAATTCATGATATTATGGATTTGGAGATTACAGTGTTGATAGCAATGAATTAGATTATGATACATTAGGATTAGTTCAAGAATCAATGAATGAGGATTTATTTTCAGAAATAGTAAATGAAGAAGCATTTCAACAACCAGAAGAAAACCAACAATTATTACATGATTCTACAGGTTTTGAAGAAAGTTGTGAAGCCAATGATGAATATGAAGTGATAATTTCTACTAAAACAAGAAGCAAATACCCAATTAAGCAACATAATCTACAAAATAAAAATGCTTAAAAATTTGTTTTAAATAATTCTATTATTTTTAAAATAAAATTTGAATTTATACTTTCATTAATTTTGACATTTTTTGTCACCTTTGATGCTTTCATCACTTTCATCACTTTCAACAAAAGTACTTATCATTTGCTGAAATACTTTCTACCCTCCAAAATACTTTCGGCACCCAACCTTGATATGTACAAATGCCTGTGTCATGTGATATGATTATATATTATAAAAACGAAAAGTTGGCATGTAACTTTTACTTATTATTTTTCTTATTTAAATTCTTGTCTATCTGGAGAATCATTACCTTGTAACTCCGAGAATAGAATGATCTGTATTTGTTAATATATTATAAAAATTAATGTGTAACTTTTACTTACTATTTTTCCTATTTAAATTCTTGTCTATCTTGAGAATTCATTACTTCGTAACTCTGAGAATAGAATGATCTGTATTCATTTGTTTATATAATAAAAATAACTAGTTTGTTTATATGATAATAAAATAATAATAAATAAATAACTAGTTGCATATTAATATAGAGTATATTAATATGTAAAAACATAATCTTTTGTTTTATGTAAATAAGTGAATTCAATTATCCCAATAATAATGTTAATGTATACATTAAAAAAATAAACAAAGAAATAATAAAAATAATTAATTGCTAATATCAATAAAATAATAATATGAATAAAATATTAATTTTTTTAAATAAATATTTAATATTAATCTGTTAATGACTCATAAAATCTCTTTACTTTGTCATGAACCATTATCTTTTCTCTTGCAAAGTTTAAAACCTGTAAAGATTCCAATGATTTAGCTCGTGACAAAGCAACATATGCCTGCCCTATTTACAAAAAAAAATATAATAATTTTTTTATTTATTTATAATAATAGTTATATTATCATTATTATGAATGTATATATAAATACCTTTTTCAAAAACCTCTTTCAAATCAATCTTGACTCTTTCCAGTGTTTGGCCCTGGCTTTTATGAATACTAATTGCCCAGGCAAGTATAAGAGGAATCTAATATTACATTAAATATATAATAAATACATATATATATTACAAAAAAAAATTTCATGCATACACATAAATACAAAAATACCTACTTGTTGTCTACTTGCTGATACAACATTACCAACAGTTTCTAGTCTCCATTCAGCTTTATGAACAATCAATTTTCTATTTTCAGTAAATTTAACTATTGGCAATATTTCATCTTTCTGGCCAAACTCTACAATCTCATCTTCACCATCATAATAACTTTTTCTAGTATCTTTTGAATAAAAACCAACAATAACACCTCTACTCCCATTAACTAAATCATTATTGATCTTTTTAATAAGCATTACTTGTGCACCCCGTTTTAATTCCAGTTTATCTGGTGCCAAGCAACCTTTAATAAGTGTCTTTAATTGACCAATTTTTTCTGGTTCATAGTCTTTGGCATGATATATATATGGTTTATTTTGAATTTTACTTAAAAACACAAGATTTGCACTAGTTACTTTATCAATTTTTGAGTACCTTGTAATTTAACAAACAAATATTATTATATAAGCATATTATATATATCATGAATATTGATCAACTTACAATTCTGTAACATGAATTCCATCATCAGGATATTGTGGTGGAAGTTTTAATCTATTCATGATTTCCAATGTTTTTTCAGTCACAATGCCCAACCTAATCTCATTTAATATACCAATAAAATCTATAGAATTAGAATTAAAAATTAGATCAATTTATCAAATAAATATTTATTCTTTTACCAGACTCCTTCTGTCTAAAAACTGTTGACAATTGTATCATATGGTTTATACATTTAGTCCATGAGTTTGATTCATAACAAAATTTAATATTACAATCTTTAGAAACTGGCAGTAGTTGGAAAAAATCACCTGTGACTATTAACTAATAAATAAAATATACAAATATATTTGTGTAAACATTATAAAAAAAACACCTCAAAAAATCATTAATCATTAAATATCAATCAATATTATAGCATACTAATATTCCACCAAATAGCCTATGATTATTGCGAATAGCTTGTGCAATTGTATCCAGTTTATCAAATAAGCCCCCATCAAGCATTGAGACTATATATAAATTATAAAATAATTAAATAAATAATAAATAATCAAATAATGATTATTATTATTTTCAATGAATTAGGTAAAAAAAAAAAATTATACCTTCATCAATAACCAATGCTTTAATAGATTTCCATTGGAGATAATGGATTTTTGATTTTTTAATTTTTTCAATAAGCTTTTCTGTTGATTCAGTTCCTAGCCCTATTCCTGCAAATGAGTGTAAAGTTGTACCAGAAATGTTAACTGCTGCTATGCCAGTCATAGCAGTTACAGCAACCTTTTCAGTTCCATAAATTTTTTTAAGAGCAACTATAATTTTTAACAGGACATGACTTTTACCGGTTCCTGCTGAACCAGTGAAAAATAAATTTTCATGTTTATTAACAGCTATGTCATAAACTAATTGCTGTTTTATTGACAAAGCCTCTTGTTCTTGTTTCTGTTGTTGTTGCTCTTGTTGTTGTTGTTGTTGTTGCTGCTGCTGCTCTTGTTGCTGTTGTTGTTGTTGTTGCTGAGATGATGGTTTTTTATGCAAGTATTTTTCAATCGATACCTGACTGTTCGTGATGACAAGTGGCGGGCGATAACCACCATTCTTTTTAATAACTAACTAGAGTGACGATGAGTGGCGGGCAATAACCACCACCACCATCCTTAAAACACTTCTTCAGCTTCATTTTCTCTTCTTTTTTTATTACTTAGACTTTGATTGTTTGGTATTGTTAAAAAAAAGAAGTTTGTTTAATTGATCGACGCGTACACATTAATTATTTATTATTATTCTATTGGTTGGGATGACAGACGCGAATTGTTTTTTTTTTGGGAAAACAATTTATTTTTTGACAGAGTCCAAGATGACAAAATGCAAATCTTCTAAAGAAGACGTGTTAATAACTAACCAGAGGTACTATTTTTTACTTGTATTGATATTTTTATTTTAGCTTATAAATATTTTAATTGGAAATCAAAAACGCGGAGCAGATCTTGCTGGGTAATTACAAGATTTTCATTGATAATATTTTGCTTTTCGTAATCAATATTAATATTAATATATAATTTAACTACAAGATGTCAAGGCAATACACCATTGAATATGAAACATTTTGATATGTGAAGTTTGATTACAGGAAAATGGCAGGTGTTGAAGCATGCACGCTACCTTGAACACTTACAGCCATTCTCTCATCTTCCTCATGTACACAAGGCTAATCTGACCTGATTGATCGATGATACAATGATGCAATTAAATTTTCTGGGGTATTGCGTGGCTTTGGAGTTTACCGAGACTGCATCAATCGTCAATGACGCTTTCACTAATCTTCCCAGACCAGAGATGGCCGCTGCCATGTTGGATGAAAAGTCACCTGCAACGATCCTACCTCTAGGGCAAGGATAGCTCTATGTCCAAGATGTTGCAACTCTGCTGATGAATATTAAGAGAACCTGGAGCTCGTTTCAAGCACAGGAGGTTGCAATTCAGAGCAGGGTTGGTGGCCCTGAAATTGCATTTGGGCTCTGATGATAAGAGGAAAGTTGTAAAATAGTGTTTGTTTTGTATAATAATTTTCATAAATGCTCAGTTTTTCTGATGCTAACCAATTGATGATTTTGGGTAGGGGACTGGGATGGGTTTTTGCCCAATCAGTCCTCTGTCCTGTAGGTTAAAATTATCACATGATATATACATCTTTGTCAGCAATATGGCCAATGAGAAAAAGTCATAAAATGGTTTGGATTTTGGTATGTTATAAATTAATCATTTTCATAAATGCTCTGTTTTTCTTTAATTTTTATTTGACCAACTGAACTTGTTATTTAAATGGGGTAGGATTGTTGGTGAGTAGGCATGCCATCAAAAAGACAACAACCAGGACTCAAAACTCTGAATTCAGGGAAAAACCAAAACAGCAACCCAGGTTGCAACCTCCCAAGTTGCAGAACTTTTGAACCAGATGCAGGTGCCAACTTTTATGCTAGTGTGGCAATAACTTGCAGCAATCATCACATAATTGTTGATATCCATCAGCAATCAATGCCTATATGGTGACAGCAAGCCTGGTCTGAGGGGAAGATAGGGAAAAGTTTTGTCCAAAGCCTTCCAACATGTTTTCACCTTACCCGTGGAAACAATTCCATGGTTATGAGGCGTGTGAAAGCACGTGTTGACTTGTTTGTGACAGGAAAGTTTTAATTAAATCTGACACCTGCAATCAACATCAGATTTATTATTCATGAGCAACCATAATTGATAATCAGGAAAAGTAATTTATTTTGTGAACCCCAGAGATCTGGGTAGACACAT
The DNA here is from genome assembly GCA_958430865.1 of Entrophospora sp. SA101. NCBI lineage: Eukaryota > Fungi > Glomeromycota > Glomeromycetes > Entrophosporales > Entrophosporaceae > Entrophospora > Entrophospora sp. SA101. Next base: position 66,599 of record CAUDNR010000746.1, read on the forward strand.
ATTGTTAAAGTTTCATTCATGCATGGCCTTGGTATCATTACTACCTGGTGATGGAATTGTTTTGTTATGTCAATGATGATATCAAATGTATTGAATAATAATCATGACTATCATTTTAGTTAAATCTGTCACCTGCAATCAACATCAGATTTATTATTCATAATGAACCATACAATGGAAGGAAATATTTTTTTTGATCCTCCCTATTTATTTATTCTTGTGAATCCCAGAGATCTGGGTAGAGACACATTATTAAAAGTTTCATTTCTGTATGGCCTTGGTATCATTACTACCTGGGTGATGCAATTGTTTGTTATGTCAATGATGATATCAAATGTATCACATAATAATCATGACCACCATGAATATTCGATGGATGGAGGCATTCACATACAAGGAAATGAAAGAAATGATTAAATAGCTAAGTCATGTTTGTTTTGTTAAAGACATATGATTAATTATATTTAAAATATACAATAAAAAAATTGCAAGACTGCACCACTATGTCAATCAAGCTATCAAGCTGTTATGTTTGTGCATGATTTAAAATTCTTTTGTGGTCCCATCTTTTGCTTATATATAATCTATTGGTTCTCTTTTTACTGGTCAAATGATGCCAAATTGGGTAATGGGGTAACAGCAAATATTATAAAAATTTCTATATCAATTTAATTTAATTATTCTAATTTATTATACATGCATGTAGATGTTTACTCTAATGGTTGAGTAATGGTAATTTGTATGCACAAAGAACAATCTGAACTTTTAAATGAAATCAAGTATATTGAAATAGATTCATCTTTCAAGAGAATTAATATGACAATAAATGGTTACTCTATCAAAGAATTTGAAATTTGTTCATTTGTTGAAAGATATCAGAAAAATAAGATTATTTATTTAATGTAATTAAATGACATAATTGAATTTATCAATATTATTATTTTATATTAAAAGCCTTAACATTTGTAAGAGTTTTTTTGAATATTGAAACAAAAGAGGCATATAAATGTATGTTCAAGAAATATTTAATATAATTGAATATGACACAGGAAAAACATTTAAATTTCATCATATTGATGGAGAAGGGCTAAGTTGTATATTGGCTGATGAGCATCAAGGACAAGCATTAGGTATTATCTTCTCATTATATAATTGTATATGGATTTTTTAAACCCTTTATAATCAATTAATATTTTAATGCAACAATCTAGGATTAGGTGAATTTTTACATAATAGAGATCCAACCAAATCTGTAGAAAATCATTTAAAATGTATACTAAAAACCTGCATAGTACATTTCAACAGGTATTGAATGATTGTTTATTATCCCTTAAACGTACAGGGATTTTTGGTCCAAATTTGTGTAGATCTTCCGAGTAAATTCAATCCCTCTTTAA
>CAUDNR010000746.1:88509-107910 GCA_958430865.1 Entrophospora sp. SA101
TGTATAGTTATTATGTGTAGTTTTGCGCAATTAGTAAAAACAGGTGTCCGAAAACTTTTGTCTAGGGTGTGTATATATATGTGCACTGCAACTGATTGTTTTTTGCTTGTGACTAATTTTAAATGATAAAAAGGATCATCACCTTGGTGATATGCATCCTGCTGAAGCAGCACGATTTCAGCAAATTATTCATAGGTACCTTAATGTTATTACTCTTATCATAAGGGATCGTAACTATGGAAATTTGAATAGTTTTTCTGCGAATTGGGACAGTTTTAGACGTCGCAATCCTTAAAATAATAATATCAAAAAGTTGATTTTTGACGCTAAAAAGAAATTCAATTAATTGTAATTTGGAATTTTAGCTTGAAACTGGTCCAATTAATATTCTTCGCTTTTTTGGCACCAAAATCATGACTCTCCTTATCTTGGTATTTTTCATTTTTAATACCCAAATGAGTTTGATAGATGGTATAAGAAGGGCACTTAATCCAATGCCGTTATCAATTGACAACAATGAAAGCCCTTATAAGAAATAATTCGATTTTGGGAATTTAAATTTTACAGTAAGTTAAAAACCTAAAGTGTATTCTTATGTAAAAATAACTAATGGATGTATATAAAACATCCAAGCCCGCCACCATTCATTCACTTAATCCAATGCCGTTATCAATTAACATAAAGCCTTTATAAGAAATAATTCAACTTTGGGAATTTTTGAGCGATTGAAAATTTTACAACAGGGTAGAAACCTAAAGTGTATTGTTATGTAAAATAACTAATGGTTACATATGAAAAATATAACCCTTGCTATCATTCATTCACTTAACTCAATACTGTTTCAACAAAAAGAATATTCTTGGACTTTTACAAAAAAGGTATTGTCTCTGATGTAAAATTCTATATAGATTAGAGAAAGTTAATCTTATTAATAATAGTTTATTAGTTGATGAAATAAATATGAAAATGGTGATGAAAATACCATGTAAATTTAATAAATAATATACAAAAAATCAACATATCCGCATCTTTCTTCTCCATTTCCTCAGTATCATTATAGTTTCTTGCTTAATCATTATTAATTACATTTATCATCAAAAGATATCTATATAATATTATCACTTCAATCATTTTACTATAAAGGACATACATAAGTGATCGAAATCTTAAATATTTCATAATAATGTAATATTTGGACATTGGTTTCTACTTTTGTTTGTAATTGGACATGCTAAAAAAAATTTCTACATTTATGAATATAAAGGCAAAATTTGACTTTAAATTTAGTGTGGTGGTTATTACACAACAAGAGAATTAGGAGTTATTTGATTGTAAAATTTTATTAGGTAAATTTATAATTCGTACATGACATTCTGAATGGGCCAAATTGGCCAATTACTTTTGTTCTTATGGAGGCAGCAAGGGCTTTTCCCTATCTTTTTCTGTGTTTGATTCGGTGATGATTATTCCACTGTTGAAAATATTAATAAATGAAAGATAGGTTATCTGGATCCCTCCCTCTTTGTATGCTTTCGGAGGTCTTGACCAGGTAATCATTGGAGATTGGGTGGCACATTTCAAACTCCATCGAAACCTTTGATGAGTCAATATGCTTATAACATTTATCTTTGATTGCAACGTTGGACTCATCCCTTCCATGTGGGTTCGTTGCTGCCATGATCATTGTCATAACCATATCCAGTGGCTCCAATTGTTATCATTCTCAAGCTCCGTTTGTATTGTAATAATAATTCTTTGCTATACGTATATGGGAAATTTTCAATAGAAACATATGAAAAATGTAATCTCAAGTTAATACTACTCTGATATATAATATTCTTCACGTAGAACCATTTTTGGCTTAGAAACTACATATACTCACTCTTGCATATTGTTCAAATTGTTCAAAACAATAGTTTGAAATGTAGATCTTTTTTTAATTTTCTCAAAACATCATTTTCAATTCAAGCCAAACTACTATATATAAACTGGTTTTTGCTTTATGACAATTCAAAATTGGTTAACCAAAAACGTAATAAATAAATTATCTTGTTAAAATTTGTCTTATAATTCTTATAATGATAAAATTCAATTTATAATTACCTTAATAGTAAAATAATATTCATACTACACATCTAAACTCGATAAGTCGGACATTTATTTATATTATAAAGTACTTTAAACAATTGATTGCTGCGTCCGACTTATCGAGTTTAGATGTGTAATTATAAATAATTGTAAATCATCATCATAAACTGAATTTTTATAAGCCGAATTTATATCGTGTGATTCCCAAAAGTTCAGCTTATCAAGGCTTAACTGTATATTGAAAGGCTCCCATTATATGTTATATTAATAATATACATTTGCGCCATCCACGACATGTGACACGACGCGATCAAATAATTTTACCATTATATTATTTTATCATCATCATATGATGATTTACAAAGCCATTTAATTATTGGAAAAAAAACTGGATTCAACTCAATTTAGGTTTCAATCTTCATCAATGTATCTAATTACTATTTGGTATACTTGAAAGATTAATCAACGGTGGCTCAGGATGGTCCTTAAAATCCAATGATTTCAAAGGTATTGAAAACCATTGTTTATGTCTTTCTTAGAAAGAAATTGATGTGCCTTCCAATGGAGATCAAGAAAATTCTAAAGAAAAATATTTCCAAGTGGAATGAAAATGATTTTAAAGAATCAAAAAATTTTCTATACAATTTCTTCTAATGAGAAAATTGTCAAATACTTTTTCCCCAAAGTTATTTTGGAATAACCTTTCACAGTACAACAAATTTTAAATTTATTACCATCAAGAAGTCCCAAAATTTGAATCAATGCTTGAATCAACAACAATCAACAACAAGCTTATTGTAAATTGGATTGATAGAAAAAGCCTACCATGAAATTAACTCATTCAGTAAAGTTAAATATAAATTTGACTTTTATAGTTTGGATGCAACTAAAAACGTGATAATATAATATATCAACAAAACTCAAATTGAATAATAATTAGTAATTCATTTGATTGAAATGGCCATGGATATAAAAGACAAATGATTTTATATTTAACATAGGTAAACGTAATTAATAATTTGCCTGTTTTTGATGGTGGTGGTAATATTTTATAGTAAATCAACTATTTATAATAACATTAGTAAATGAAAGCTTTTCAAGTAATTAATTGGTAAAAACTAATGTAATAAATTTTAAATAAATTCTTGATTTTATTTTTAACATTGACCAAATTTAAATTTTAAAAAATAAATACAAATAAATATATAAATTAATAACAAAAATATATATAAAAGAAAAAAAATAAAAGAATGAAAAATATTTTTATCAAGCGACTAAATAAAAAAATTTTAAAACAAATAAACAGATTGAGTTAAAGGTAAATACTTGATAGGATCACAGGAACATACAACTCCATCAGCTTTAACAACATAAGTTTCTGGGTCAACCTCTATCTTTGGCAAATAATCATTCAATTTCATATCTTTTTTACCAATATTTCTACACTTCTTCACCGCCTCAATCTTCTTCTTCAAACCATAATGTGGTACTGTTGATTCAAGTAATGACAATTGACTAACAAATGCAAATGAATTTTTGGCTGCAGCTGATCCATATGAACCAAACATTGGTCTTGAAATAACAGGTTGAGTTGTTGGGATCGAGGCATTTGCATCACCCATTTGTGACCAAACAATTACACCTGACTTGATAACTATTTCTGGTTTTGTACCAAAGAATGCTGGATTGTACATCGCCAAGTCTGCTACTTTTCCAACTTCAATTGATCCTACCAAATGTCCTATACCACACACGATAGCACTACATATATTTTATTATATTTCCCATTCAAGAGATAAAAATTAAAAATTTATATTAAAAATTTAGATTTTATAACCTTGATAATAATTGTAGGATTGTTGAGAATAAAATCTACTAGTGACAGGAAATTACAAAAGCAAATAACAGATGAAATTGAATATATCTCAAAATATTTTAAAGAAGAAGCATATGACAATCCTGATATACTCATATTTAAATCAAAATTACATGAAAATAATAAACGAATTAATCAAAGTTTCCAATCATTGAACAGAGCTATTAACCTTTTTATTGAAAATAAAAAACCTATTCCAATTTCAATAATTATTAGAAAAGGAAATTTGTTATTTAAATTGAGTAAGAATTTTAAAATAAATTAATGAACTAACTAACACTAACTAACACTAACTAGCCAACTAACTAACTGATTAACTAACTGACTAATTAATAGAAAATTATGAAGGAGCCAAAGAACAATATTTACAAGCTTTGGAAGAGTGTATAAATCTCCCAGAATCTGAACGACAGCCAAAAGAGGTGGCAATTAAATTCAACTTGGCTCGTGCATATGAAAATCTTGGATCATACAGTGAAGCAGAAGCTTTATATCGAGAATTGACACTGGCGCATCCTTCATTCAAGATGGCAAACATGCGATTGGGTGGAGTGTTGGAAAAAACATTATACATGTTTCCAGAAAAGGTCAACCAATACTATGAGGAATTGTCAGAAATTGATGAAAAAAATCTAGAAATCAAAAAGCTTCATGCCAGTTTTCTAATTAGACAAGGTGATTTGAAAAAAGCAAAAAAAATACTTGATTCTATATCATCACACAAAGCCAGCTCAAGTATTTTGACTTTATTGGGTAGTCTACATTTATCAAAAGCAAGAACTTACAAACTTGAATCACAACGAACTGAACGTGATGCCTATTATAAAAAATCAGTCGAGTATTTTAAATCGGCTTTGAAAACTGGCGAAAAAGGAAAAAATTTGTATGCATGTAATGGGATTGCTGTTGCAATGGCTGAAACTGGAAGGATAAAAGAAGCAAATGAACTGTTCTATACTGTGGGCATTATTAATCCGATAATTATTTTGTTCGTTCAATGCGTTGATTTTTTAATAATATATGAAATTTTTTATTGTTGTATTTTTAGTTGGTCACAGCAAAAAGAACAAATGCAGACTTTGCAATTAATTATGCACATACTTGTTGTCATCTTGGACAGTATACAGAGGCTATAAGATATGTAATTAGCGATTTATTTTTATTAATAGATTTTTCCTTCACATTCATGGAATATAAAAAATTTGACCATTTAACTTTTTAAAAAACAAAGTATGACTATGCATTAAAAAAAAGCAAAGATAGTAATTCGCAATGCATTGAATGGATAGCAAGAACATATTATATTTACGCAAAAGAAAACAAAAGTTTAGAGTTGATGGAGAAGGCATTAGATTGGACTCAAAAAGTATGTGTGCTTCCTCCTATTTTTCAAAAAACCCAAATATATGTGCATTATACAAATAACAAATTTTATTTGGTTTGATGAAATGATAAAGGCATATGAATTAGATCCAACAAATAAACTAGTGCAACACAATATTGCCTTATTAGAACAGGGAATGGCACAATTCTTATTAGAAAAAATTGCAAATTCGTCACAAAAATCTGAAGATATCAGAAGAGCTATTGAACGTGCCGAAAGAGCAAACACGTATGTCTATGGCTTATATAAGTACAAACACACAAGTATAAATACTAATGTATGTTAATTCATTATCACATTTACATATATTTTTATATTTTAGTGTATTTGAGTCGTTGCTTACAGAAGAAAATAGACATTTACCAATTGAACATGAACGTGTTAGGAATCGTACAAACTTTGGTGCGTCGACGATCACTTCATTGAGTAAAAAACTTATTGAAGCAGTTGATAGAGAAATGACAGAGAAAGAGTCACTCGAGGAGCAAGAAAAAATGAAAATTGAAATGCAAAGATTAGAAGAGGAGAAAAAAGGTATTGTTAATTAATTGATAAGTGAATTTATTCATTAATATTCATACGAGCATATGGAAGACAACCAACCGTCAATCCGTTTATTAACTTTTTTTCCGATGCTTGTCAAAAGGTTGAAGAAGAACGTATCAGAAGGGAAGAAATGGAAATAAAGAGAAAAGAAGCAGAGGAAAAAAATAAACAAATGCAACAATATATTGAACTGCAAAAAAGATCTCTCGAATTAGTTCCGTGGACAGAGAAAAGAAACGAAAAAAGGAGGAAAAAGGATGATGAATCTGAAAAAAAATTATGAGATTTGCTTTTTTCTTATAATTGTTATAAATTTACTTCTTTATAATTTTATAAATAGCCCGCCACGTGTAATAAGCTGTTTCTTTAAGATATGTTGTATTACAAAGAACTTGCATCTGTCTGATCTTTACTTTGTAAAATTTCCATTTATAAAAACCCAGACAAAAATAAATAATAATATTACGTAACAATATTCCAAAAAAAAAAAAATCATTTATACATTTTTTTCTTCAAATTTTTTACATTTTAAACATTAAAACAAAATGGACGATAGAGAAAGAGAGAGAAGAGAAAGAGCTGAGGTTAATATATTTATTTTCTATATTAACCAATTGCCATGAACTACAATTTTTTTCGAAAATTTTATAGGAGGAACGCAAATACGAAGAAGAACTGAGATTAGCAATAGAACGTTCACTCGAAGAAACAAAAAGTCCTAAACCATCAACTACTGTATAATATTTTTTTAATATACTTGATTTATAATATTTATAATATATATTTAAAATTGACCAATTTTTAATTTATTTATAAAAAGTTTAAACTAGCAACTCCACCTTCAATTCCTTCATCAGTATGTATCTTTATTTTTATATAAATTTGAAGATACATATATAATATATATATGTATTTACCCTTGGAATGATTTACTGACTGATATTATTATTATTGTTATTATTATTAAGATCAAGAATAAAGAAAGGATTATCAAAGAAACAAAAACGAAAAAGCCAGAAATTCCAAAAAGAGTTAAGGCACTATATGATTTTGTACCTAATGAAAGTGGCGAACTTGGTTTCGTACGCGGTGATGTTATCAAAGTTCTTGACAGTATCTATAGAGAATGGTGGCGTGGTGAATTACGTGGAAAGATTGGTATTTTTCCAGTAAATTACGTTGTAAGTATTCATTTATCTTTCATGCAATCTTCATCTTTTCAATAATAATAGTTTTTCATAATTAATTGGTCTTGATTGATTGGTTGGCTGGTTAGGAAGTCATAAATGAGCCGACTGTTGCAGATATTACAAAAGAAGCTGAAATGGAATTAGCGGTATTTGAGCAGGCTCAAAAAATAGACAAATTACTGGAAAAATTGGAAAAGATTGATCCATCGAAAGATGCGGCGGAAGACGAAGAAATTCAGGTTTCTATTATTATTATAAGTAATGGAATATTTTTATTTTTATATTTATATTTATATTTATAAAAATACATTTTTAAAGGAATTATATCAATCAACATTACCTATTCGATCAAAATTGGTCAAACTTATTGAGAAATATAGTCAGAAGAAAGGTATTATTATATCACTCTATCATCGTCATCATGAATTCTTTAAAAAATATTTATTAATAAAATAATTACTTTTTGTGTCTAGATGATCTACTCTCACTTCATCATAGATACATTCAAGCTACAAAAAGCTATGAACAACTTATGGAAAAATCAATTGAAAGATATGATGAATCTGGTTATTATTATTATGATTATTACTATTATTTTATAAAAAAAAAAAATTCTTGCTCATTAATTGACTTTATCACAAAATAGTATCATATCCACAGTATCCAACCAAAAGTAGTATAATTGAACAGCCAACTTATTCTACAACAAGAAGAGATACATTACCTCTTCCTCAAATACCTGTGTATCAACAATCCAATTCTAACGAAATAAGTCAACTCCCACCACAACCACAACCAATAAAATCTGATCTCAATATCACTTCTCAACAAATTCCACAGCAAACTCATTATAAATTGTTCTCAAATACAAATAATCAAGACTCTTCGAGCTTGCTTAATCAAATCCCTTTACCATATCAATCTAGCACACAAGATATTCAAGCTCTACAACAAAACAATATCCAGGCTCAATTGCAACTGCAAGCTCAACTGCAAGCTCAAGAGCAAGCTCAACTGCAAGCTCAACTGCAAGCTCAAGAGCAAGCTCAACTGCAAGCTCAACTGCAGGCTCAGAAGCAGGCTCAAGAGCAAGCTCAACTACAGGCTCAGAAGCAGGCTCAAGAGCAAGCTCAACTCCAGGCTCAACAGCAGGCTCAACTCCAGGCTCAACAGCAGGCTCAACTCCAGGCTCAACAGCAGGCTCAACTCCAGGCTCAACTCCAGGCTCAACAGCAGGCTCAACTCCAGGCTCAACAGCAAGCTCAAGAGCAAGCTCAACAGCAGGCTCAACTCCAGGCTCAACTGCAAGCTCAAGAGCAAGCTCAGCAGCAGGCTCAACTGCAAGCTCAGCAGCAAGCTCAACTCCAGGCTCAACTCCAGGCTCAGCAGCAAGCTCAACTGCAGGCTCAACAACAGGCTCAACAACAGGCTCAACAGCAAGCTCAACTGCAGGCTCAAAAGCAGGCTCAAGAGCAAGATATTACAGCTGCTCTTCAGCAAGTTACTGCTGCTTTTCAACAAGTTCCACAACAAGCCTCACAGCAAGCTCCACAGCAATCTTCTCTTCATAACACACAATATCAACTACCAGTCATTAACACTGCTAATATTAATAACCTGCCAGGGCAGCAAAATGCTTTTGATCCAAATCAACAATCACAACCACAACAACCACAAGAATCTTCAATTCAACTAGCTTCTATTTTACAACAGCAGCAGCAATCAATACCATCACCATCATCAGTAAACCCACATCAACATCTATTACAACAGCAACAACAACTACCACAATATTTAAATAATCAAACTTCAAGTATGCCTCCTACATTACAACCCCCAAATATACAAAATTCTTCAGCAGCAGTATCACCATCCACCCAAGCACAACAATTGCCACAAAATCAATACCCACCATATCCAAATCAAAATCAAAATCAAAATCAAAATCAAAATCAAAATCCAAATCAAAATCCAAATCAATCTTCATATCTGCCTACTTCAATTTACAATAATAATGCACCATCAAATTCTTCTCTTCCTCAACAGCAACAAAATTATAATTCTCAGGTAACTTGTTTATTTATTTTTAATAAGTATATTATTATTCCATAAATTTAACATAAATATTTTCAATAATAATAATAACAGCAGCAGCAGCAACAACAACAACAACCTCAACCTCCTCTACAATTACTTCAACAACATTATACTCCAATTCCTCAACAATCTCAAGTACCACCTTCTCAATTCAATCAATTCAATCAGGGATCTTAAATGCAAGTGCCTCAAGCACAGCATCCTCAATAATGAACAAATATAGTAACAGCATACATTCATTATATTATTACTATATATTTATTTGTTGAGATTTGTATTTTAATTTATTTACTCCTTAATCGTTATTATTTAAATATAATCATTATAATTATATAAACATTATTATTGTTATCATAAAGAAAATTCATGTATATTTATGTTGGTTAATTGCTATTTTCATCAATAAAAAATTTTCCTAAATATTCAGCTTCTTTAGCCATTTCCTCCAAACTACGAGGTTTCCTCTCTTCATTATCAATAGCTAATTGTGATTTATCAATATCCTTATAAATATCATCATTATTTATATAATCACCTAATTTTCTAGGTATTATATGAACATGACAATGTGACACCTATTATTAAGTGAGAAAGAAAGATTAAGCGGCGTGTTTAATAATCTATTGATATCTATTACTATCTTTACCGTTTGACCAGCTGCTGGACCATCCTAAAATATAAATATAAATTTAATAGATATTTTACATCCCTGCATATAAATACACACATGTATATGTATTAATTGATAAATTACTTGAATTGCTATAGTCAAAGAATCACTTTTATACTCCTTTTCGATGACTTTGCCAATTTTTTGAGCACTTATCATTATATCACAAACCTATTAATAAAAATCATTATTAGAAAATTACAAAGATGATGATTATGATGATATTATTGATTTAAAAAAATTGTTTTGATCACCTCTTCAGAAGTTAATTCTGTAAACCTTGGGACTTGACGATATGGTGCCACTAATACATCTATTGTTTAAAAGTAAATTATGGATTCTATATGTTGAATTTTGAAAAATTCAAAGATTAAAAAATAAAAGGATACGACCACTAAGTGATGTTGAATCAATACAACCATCATTTTTTATCAATTATTTAATTAATTAATTCAAAAATTCATACAATAAAATTAAGGAATTTACATACGGTAAAATTGGTTTTAAATTAACGAATCCATAACATAAGTTTGACTTTAAAAACACCTCGCTTGAACGTATTTTATTTGGTCCAAACAAGTAATAAATTGACATTTTTTTTTTTTTGTATATTGTAGCTATTTTTGATGATCTTTTTACTATCTAATTTTTCGTTTAGTTAATCCCATATTCCCATAATGTTATAAACTACGATTATTGGAGAAAAATAACATTTACAATGTTAGGATAAAATTATGTATTGTTTTTATGAATAATATAAAGAAAATTCTCCGTAGACAAATTTATGTAGTTTGTTAATATTATTTAAAATGGTACCTATACTATCTAAGTCAATAATTGGTTCAGCTGAATTTTTAGATATACCATAATAGTTGTTACTTGCTGTAACTCTTCTTCCCCAAAACATCATTCAAACGAGATTGTGTAGCAATATCAGTACTTTCATCCCAAAAAATGACACTTTCCCCAAATTTCATCATTTATCGATAAAGATATAAATTCCAAAATTTGATGGCCAGAAAAAGAATTCTCTTAGTTAATAAAGCAAGGTGGATTTAGTGTTCTACCAAGATTTACTGTACTAGAAAACTTGTGTTATTTTTGGCCATCAAATATATAGTTTTCGTTAACCCAAAGTCATTATCAGCCTTTTGGTAGAACATCATACATTGCTTGCTTCTTTTTCCTTTTCTCTATTTATAGCACTATTATGTTCATCTGATTTAGAATGTTCCTTAAGAACAGAAATCCTATTTGAGGTAATAAGTTCAAATATTAAATCATAAAACAAAAGAATAATATTTTATAATTATTACCTTTAGTTGCAAAAAAAATTTTTTTTTTTGAAAGAGATTTATAAATTTTACAATACATCAATTTCATGGAAATGTAAGCGGCCGTTCATATTTAAAGCTCTGTCTTTCGATTTTTATATGAATTAGACATCGTCGTTTTATCATTATCCTTCAATTGTATCATCAATTATATTAGCATCATCATCATCATCATCATCATCATAATTTCAACATTACTATATTCTTCATCGGAGACTGAATTAACTTTAAAATAGTTTAATACAATCAATCCATTTATTTGTTATAGAAAATTTTCTGATCAAATTTCTTCCGGAAATTTTCAAATTTTGTCGGTAAAAACAAACTGGATCTATATCAATTTTTTAACCCTGATGGAATAACTTATGCATTCCGATACTATAGAGAAATCCTTATTGAATTGTTCTTTTAAAAGTACTAAAATAACAATAAGCTGTTTACAGGTAGAAGATAAAGGATCTTTAATTAAAGATAACATCGCATGAAAATTGAATTATTGGAGAAGCCGCCTCTACTCAACCATAATAAAATCTGACAAGATCAGTAATAACTACTAGATATTTATGTCCACGACAAATTATATTTAAAACTATAACAGAAAGATGATTCAACTATTAGGATACTCATTTAGAACTTTGATCATCCTATATTTTTTCATAGATTAGATTGCTATTTTTTGATAGTCCCGAACTTTTTTTTATAAATTAGCAAATTCTTTAAGGTACATTATAATCATTTTGTTGTAATTATATATGTGATAATGATCTATATAGCTCAAAATCACACTAAAACTAGCTCTTCTTACGGGTTGCGCCCATTCACCGACAGACGTTTCCCCGACAGGACGTTTTTCAATGCATTCTACAAATTTAGCATAATATTTCTTTGTTTTCCTGACACGTCCATATCATACCATTATCATTATCGAGGAATGACATATATCTGGTGTGTTGGCCGATTATCCGGCTAATCTGTTAAAGTCAGTTAAGTCATTATTAGCCGAGTAGTCAGTTTAGTTAATAAAATGAGTTGTCGTGGAATCGGTGTAGACCCCTTCTTACAGACGATTTCAGACTGTCAATTTCAATTCACAAAGAATAAATAATTCGTTACCTAAGTCACGGAAGTATCAATCTATATTCTTTGGTACCAACATTTAAATATTTATGCTATAATTATTTGAAATCTGTTTATTTAGAAATATTTGAAAATATGACTTTCTCACTTTCTAATTGTCGGATTTTATTAAATAATTCGAAATACTCTTAAAACTCTAGAGATTAAAAGCAAATCAAGCGACGAAAACTTTCTGGGAGAGTTGATTAAATAAATTGTACAGTACTATAAAAATTTATGAAGTTTATCAATATTATATTATATGCAAATAATGTGGATAAAGAGCCGATACTTTGTTAAATCACAATGTATTAAATTAATAGCTTTCATGATACAACACATGAATATAAAATGGAATATCAACAGTCTTAAATCAAACATACCTAAAATTTAAAAGCATACGTTTTAAGGATAAAGTTGGGATTTCTTATGAATCATTGAAATTATTAATGAATAAGTGACAAGATCCTAGACTTATTACTATAAAATTAGTTGGACATTCTGAATATTCCGAAGAAAGATCCTCAGTAGAATTTTTTATAAAAATAAATTTAGCTGGGTTATTATGATTATTATATAATATTTAAATTTTCCCTCATCGGATAACTGTACCCTTCGGTGCACGTGATTTGTGCATTATAAATTTTATTTTTGTGTAACTTAATTTTGTTACTCATATCCATGGGCCCCTAAAAAAATCAAAATTTTTTTTCGAAATAATAATGAAAAAGCTCGATTTTTAATTTTAATGACTAATTATCGTCTGAAAAATCATAATCTTCAGAATCTGAAAGATCCATTTCTGAGTCACTTCCGAATACTTCTTTGTAAGTTGGAGCAGTGTTGGAAGTAGTAATGGTAGTGGCAGCTGTAGTGGTTGTTGTGTTGGTGGTATTTGTAGTTGCACTGCTCGTGGAATTTGTAGAGAACGAGTAGCTCATGGATTGTGATGATGTTTTGATCTTTTTCTTTTCATGAACACTCTTATGATTATTATTGTTATCATCATCATTGACTATTTCTTCACGACTTCTTTTAAGCCTTGTCATATAAGAGCTCGATGATACAACATCATTATTAATATTGTTGGTGTTAGTTCCACCATTTTCATGAGCTCGTTTAGACCTCGTCATATAGGGGTTTGATAATGCAACATAGTGATCATTATTATCACGATCATTTGTTATTAATGTATTAGTAACATCAAGACTTGCTATCACACGTTGTTCCTTACGAAGTTTTCTTGCATTAAATTTTTCTTTTGACTATTTAAAAAATTATTTTAAAAAAAAATCAAAAAATCAAAAAATCAACAATAACAATAACAATAACGATAATAAATATAAACGTACTTCAATATCTTGTTTTATCTTTGGAATAATTTCATTAATAATCATATTACGAAGTTGTTTATCCTTGCCAACCCTTATCTTTAACTCGTTGGTATCGTTAATATAGCTTTCCAATTCTTCAAGTGTAGTAGTAATTGATTCCCAAATAGTATTTGATTGTGTTTTATCTTTATTTTTATTTTTAATGATGGTTTCACGGTAAACTCTCGCGCCTTCTGATCAATAAATAAATATTTTTTTAAAAAATTTCATTTTTTAACTTACAATATGAATACATGTATGTGTGAAACTTACTTCCAAAATAATAATATTTACGTCCCTTTTTATCTTCGCCAAATGGCAAAACTTCTAAATCATTATTTTGATTCCTCTTTCCTTTTCTATATTCTATTTCAATGGCTTTTCGTATTACATCAGATTCTTGTAGTTGCCACGTAATCAATGTATTTAGTATTAACACCTATAGAATATAATACATTATCATCATTCAAATCAGAATTTATCTCAATTGCAATATATAAGCACGATTATTTGCTAACCTTATCTTTAATATTGAGTTCATAATAATTGTTAACCCGTCGTAAAGGATTGAAATCTTGATAGAATTGATTGATTTTTTCATCAATAGTTTCTGACAAAATTCTTTGCCATGCATTTCGACTATGATGTTTTTTATATAAACATACGAATATATATATATATAACTTTATTAGAATCATATAGATTGGTTGATTGTGTCTTGCATTATTTTCATCTATGCTTACTTTACAGCCTTTTTTTGATTTATAAAATTTCCCAAAAAAACACAATGAATTTTTTCTACAAGAGCATTTTCAGCTTCCTCTGCAAGAGCATGTTCAAATTCCTATTTATTTAGAAATGTATGTATGATGGGAAATCACATAATTTTTGTTTTATCCATTACCAAAATGAATAATAAAATTACCTCTGGCCAAAATTCTACTAATCCCTTCAAGTATGAATGAAATTTTTCACAGAAAGCAATAATTGTGGAGGTCTCCTTCATTGACTTTACCATCTTTTCATTTTCTTGTATCTTCTTGGTGTTAACATTAGTGCTAGTGATGGTGGTGTTAATTGCAGATGAGGATGTGGTGGAAGTATTTGTTGCTGTCAACTCTGTTCTTAATTTTAAAATTGTCATATTTGTATTTATATCAAACACGAATATATTAAACTTTTTTTTTTATGGTAGAAATTTTTTTTAGTGTATGTATGTTAGTTATTTGAGTTGATTGGAAAAAAAATTTTATTTTTTTTTTAACTGAATTTACGATCTGGAACTTTTTGAAGTTGTCTATTTATCAATTACGACGATTAATCATCACATTACGTGTCTTACGATATATATATAGCAACTATTGTATTATCAATATTGTAAGCATGTCGTTTCAACATAGTGGCCAGATGGAATCAAGGAAGTTTTCTAGAAATAATTTTACTATACAAGTTTTTATTTTTTATTAAAAATTAAAAAAACATTATAGAAAAACATTCTTAATACTATCATGTATTTCAAAATATTACACTTTATCATTACCATCACCAACTTTACCATCACCGCCATCTTTATCAACTATACTGCCACCACTATTATTATTATTTTTATTATTATTTATTATTAAAATATCATTTTCCCATTCTTTATCTAATTCTAAATTTTTCCTTTCGCTAATTTTTATAATATCATCATCAATATTGACAATTTCATCGTCTTTATCATTTGGACGATAGAAGATATAATGTTGTAAAATGAAAATTGAATCAAAAAATATTGTTATTACTCCAAGGCCACTAAAATATTATTAGAGATAATTATTAGAGGTGAGAAATTAAAAAACATTCGAATGAGAAAATTAAATATTTTTTTACTTACAATTTAACAAAATCCTAATTATATTTAATTAATATTTAATTCTTATGGTTAATTACAAGCACGATTGTAGAATTAATTGATCAATCAATTAATTATATGAATACATATATAACTTACACCTAATACACCAGCCCAATTATCGTCTATATAGGCATCTAACAGTATTTGTAGAGTTGAAAATACACCACCAGTGAAATCCTAATTATAATAAATAATGATGAAGTGTGATAGGCAAGAATGAGTTTATTTTTATTTTAGAAATAAAATCTTTAATGATTCTATTAACTAATTACCAGTATATTTGTGTAAATACTCCATCCATGAGTTGATTTTCTTGAATAATTAAAATAAACCTATTTTTTTTTTTTTACCAAAATAAAAAAATTTAAACAATTATTTCCTAAAAAATAAAAAAATCCAATTTAAAAAAAAGGTTTAATATTACTTGAGGAGAATACTTAATACAAGTAAAAAGCAATTTCAAATAACTTAGATAATATAATACATCTATCCATTCAATAAAGGCAAGTTTTACAGCTATAAACATTAAAAATGTTACAAATGTAGCAATAGTTATCACAACAAATGTGGACACTGATGGTCTTGGAGTGTCACTATTCTATGAAATTGGGAAATTACCAAAAAAAATATTAATGGAAAAAATTAAACCATAAAATAAAAATAAATATAAATAATAAATATTTTTCTTTTTACCTTGTATAAAAATAATTGAAATAGTAATACTGTAGAAGCAATTAATGAATGGCATGAAAACAATAAATCGTTAAATCTAACTAAATTATTTTTTCCGCCATTTCTTTCACGATATTCAGCTTGGGTTTGAGGCACGTATAGAAAAAATAAATTGAATATCTTGTTTTTTTTTTTTTTTTTTACATGGAAAAATAATTAATTGGATTTTTAATAAAATTTTTAAAAAAATTCTAAATGAAAAAAAACTTACAAAATAACACAAAAATCCATAAAAATTATACCATATAAAGTCGATAGAAAGTCCTTTTACACTATTAAAAAAAAAAAAATTAATATCGATTAATTTTCTAGTAATAAGATTTTTTTCTTTAAGAACTAACTCACCTTTTAAGTTTCCAATTGAGAAATAATTGAGGATAGAAAGTAAGTCCCCATGCTATGAAATATGTCTAAAAAATTGATATATTATTTATATTATAACTAGGACTGTGTAATAATAAATATATATATGATTATTGAAGCTTACCCATCCAAAAACACTGGCTACTACTTCTAACGACTTGTAAAGATCTGAGCTTGGGTCCATTATTGATTTTCTTTTTTTTTTATTATTATAAAAAAAAACGAAAATTTTTTTCAAAATTATATATACATATAATATATATATATATATATATATAGGTAATTATTGTGGCAGTGGACTGTTTTCCATAAAAAATTGAGTGTTTAAAATGTTGTACAAAGAATTCCGTAACTCCTTTTCTATATACTTTACATACCAACAATTGTTCGATTCCTTGATCGGAAGTTTCTGATTTTGTTTATCTGTATGTTGATGATTAAATCGGCGATAACCTTATTTTAAAATAGTGTAAAAATAAAAATCAAAAAATTTTTGTAAAAATTTCAAAAATAGAATTTGCTTTAATATATACTAACATTCCTTTAATTAATTGATTAAGAAGGATCATATGAATCAATAGTAGTTGATATTAATAATCATCATCATGACATTGGTGCAATCTTCATCTTTTCAATAATAATAGTTTTTCATAATTAATTGGTCTTGATTGATTGGTTGGCTGGTTAGGAAGTCATAAATGAGCCGACTGTTGCAGATATTACAAAAGAAGCTGAAATGGAATTAGCGGTATTTGAGCAGGCTCAAAAAATAGACAAATTACTGGAAAAATTGGAAAAGATTGATCCATCGAAAGATGCGGCGGAAGACGAAGAAATTCAGGTTTCTATTATTATTATAAGTAATGGAATATTTTTATTTTTATATTTATATTTATATTTATAAAAATACATTTTTAAAGGAATTATATCAATCAACATTACCTATTCGATCAAAATTGGTCAAACTTATTGAGAAATATAGTCAGAAGAAAGGTATTATTATATCACTCTATCATCGTCATCATGAATTCTTTAAAAAATATTTATTAATAAAATAATTACTTTTTGTGTCTAGATGATCTACTCTCACTTCATCATAGATACATTCAAGCTACAAAAAGCTATGAACAACTTATGGAAAAATCAATTGAAAGATATGATGAATCTGGTTATTATTATTATGATTATTACTATTATTTTATAAAAAAAAAAAATTCTTGCTCATTAATTGACTTTATCACAAAATAGTATCATATCCACAGTATCCAACCAAAAGTAGTATAATTGAACAGCCAACTTATTCTACAACAAGAAGAGATACATTACCTCTTCCTCAAATACCTGTGTATCAACAATCCAATTCTAACGAAATAAGTCAACTCCCACCACAACCACAACCAATAAAATCTGATCTCAATATCACTTCTCAACAAATTCCACAGCAAACTCATTATAAATTGTTCTCAAATACAAATAATCAAGACTCTTCGAGCTTGCTTAATCAAATCCCTTTACCATATCAATCTAGCACACAAGATATTCAAGCTCTACAACAAAACAATATCCAGGCTCAATTGC
The DNA here is from genome assembly GCA_958430865.1 of Entrophospora sp. SA101. Classification (NCBI taxonomy): domain Eukaryota; kingdom Fungi; phylum Glomeromycota; class Glomeromycetes; order Entrophosporales; family Entrophosporaceae; genus Entrophospora; species Entrophospora sp. SA101. The sequence goes on from CAUDNR010000746.1 coordinate 106,754, forward strand.
AACTGCAAGCTCAACTGCAAGCTCAAGAGCAAGCTCAACTGCAAGCTCAACTGCAAGCTCAAGAGCAAGCTCAACTGCAAGCTCAACTGCAGGCTCAGAAGCAGGCTCAAGAGCAAGCTCAACTACAGGCTCAGAAGCAGGCTCAAGAGCAAGCTCAACTCCAGGCTCAACAGCAGGCTCAACTCCAGGCTCAACAGCAGGCTCAACTCCAGGCTCAACAGCAGGCTCAACTCCAGGCTCAACTCCAGGCTCAACAGCAGGCTCAACTCCAGGCTCAACAGCAAGCTCAAGAGCAAGCTCAACAGCAGGCTCAACTCCAGGCTCAACTGCAAGCTCAAGAGCAAGCTCAGCAGCAGGCTCAACTGCAAGCTCAAGAGCAAGCTCAACTCCAGGCTCAACTCCAGGCTCAGCAGCAAGCTCAACTGCAGGCTCAACAACAGGCTCAACAACAGGCTCAACAGCAAGCTCAACTGCAGGCTCAAAAGCAGGCTCAAGAGCAAGATATTACAGCTGCTCTTCAGCAAGTTACTGCTGCTTTTCAACAAGTTCCACAACAAGCCTCACAGCAAGCTCCACAGCAATCTTCTCTTCATAACACACAATATCAACTACCAGTCATTAACACTGCTAATATTAATAACCTGCCAGGGCAGCAAAATGCTTTTGATCCAAATCAACAATCACAACCACAACAACCACAAGAATCTTCAATTCAACTAGCTTCTATTTTACAACAGCAGCAGCAATCAATACCATCACCATCATCAGTAAACCCACATCAACATCTATTACAACAGCAACAACAACTACCACAATATTTAAATAATCAAACTTCAAGTATGCCTCCTACATTACAACCCCCAAATATACAAAATTCTTCAGCAGCAGTATCACCATCCACCCAAGCACAACAATTGCCACAAAATCAATACCCACCATATCCAAATCAAAATCAAAATCAAAATCAAAATCAAAATCAAAATCCAAATCAAAATCCAAATCAATCTTCATATCTGCCTACTTCAATTTACAATAATAATGTTTATATAATTATAATGATTATATTTAAATAATAACGATTAAGGAGTAAATAAATTAAAATACAAATCTCAACAAATAAATATATAGTAATAATATCATGAATGTATGCTGTTACT
>CAUDNR010000748.1:0-20235 GCA_958430865.1 Entrophospora sp. SA101
ATTCCAACCATGTATATCTATTGAACCAATCTTTATTGATATTTTTTCTATAATGTGAACTTTCTTTTGTTTGTTGTAGTTCTCCAATTTCACCACTATTATTTAATTCATCATCTGATGATTCAATAAGTTCTATTGTTTGAATTGAAATATTAAATTCTTTTTCAGGCATTTTATTTTTTTTGAAGAAGGAACAAGGTGAAAAAATTGCACCTTATATTTTCAAAATAAATGGGGCATGCTGCAACAAAACCAGACAAAGTGAATATAAAAAATTGCAGGCGCCCATATTTTAATAGTATGGCAACCTAATAAATATTTATTTAAAGTTTTCAAAATTAAGGATTACAAAAATATTTGTTAAACATTCAATTATCAAGCCAAATTTCCAACTCTCTAAGTTGTGCCAATTTTTTAGTAATTCACACTTCAGAGTAACGTGTCATGCGCCTCTTTTTTCTATTAGCAATCAAACCAGCTTTCGTTAAGCAGACACACAACTGTTAGCACAATATTTTGTGATTAGATTGATGCAAGTATTATTATTCAGCAATAAATATATACAAGTATACACTTACCACCCACTTTATAATTGCCGCATACATGTACACAAATTTAGGCATATCTGACCAGTCTTTTGGCAGAGAATAGCGATCAACTTCAAATAATCTATATGTATCTAAAAAGAATATTCAAATATGTTATAAGGTTATGCCCACACTTAGTTTAAAGCTTCATATCACAAACCATACCACAAAAGTCAAGCATTGTCAACGATACTTCAATTTTGTAGGCTGTCAATCCATAAATTCGCAAATCAGCAAACAATTGATGTCAAGCATTTGCTTCTGCAATAATGATATTATTGTAAAGACGGACCATGCTAACAGCATTCTTTATATCATCTTCATCTTGCTTCTTTCTAGAAGCCCTAGGCCTTGCTCCCTCGCCACAAATGAGAGGATAATTGGTGACATCATTCATTTAGCCTACTCCATCTGCACGAATGCATGATTTTTCTGTTTGTAAAGGAATCTCTCCGCTATGGAAATCGTATAAACGCATTGATTAGTATAACCAGAAATGCTATTTACAATATTAAAAATCAAATCAATAAAACTACTAGATATAGTTTGTTCTCCCAAATATCCAAAGTGCTGCATCAATTATTGGATGCACAAATCGATTTAGATAAGGTTTCTCTAATGTCTCAAGGTTGCGCAAAGGATTAAGAGCATTTAATGAAAATGCCTTGAAGCTAGATACAATTAATAATAAATCAGTAAATATTCATTAAGAACTTAATGTATTGTAATATTATTCTAACTTACAAATGGACCAAAGTTGGTTTAAGCAGTTTTTTGGTTTTTCCAATAATTTCATGCTCTGTATTACTAACATGTAATGACTCTACTGCAATATCCCATCCCTCTGGACCATGATCAGAATTGAAAAAGTCTGTCAAAAAGGAATGCAGTTCATCGATGATAAGCACATCAATAGAATCAAAGACTTGATGCAAAATTTTTTCGTGCAGATTTCAAATGAGTAACTAATATAGTTGCCAGTAAACCAAGATCTGAAGTTTTATCCCAATCAGGGCTGGAAATAGGGTCTGAAAAAAAACGGAAATTTCTCCTGAATGCTAAAAATTTTCCAGAAGTTAATTTTTTAAAGGAAAATCCGGATTTTTAAAGTACTATTTCCAGCCCTGGTGTGATGGTTTTTATAAAAATTTTTTGGGCAATTAATTTTTTTTGGCAGATATTTTTGGTCAAAGTAGAAAAAACCACATATGAGTGGCAAACAAGGTAAATATGGAAGTTACATGCATCATTCATACCTGAATCACCAAATAGTTATTTTTACAGGATGGATTAAACAATTATATTGTACAGGTAAACATGTGTTATGTTGATTGTCTAATTATAATTTTATTGTTACATAAGTATCTTGTAACAAATATTTATTTAATTAAAACTTGAAATTTAAAGTTTCTTAACAATTCTAATAATTATTAACATTATCATGTAACCAAATTTTAATGATGTTTAAATTTATGCAAGCTGAGTTCAGTTTTTCTAATAAATCTTTTGTCACATCCAAGTACATTACATCCATAGTTTTTTATTCCAAGATGACGTCTTGTGTGTGTTTGTAATTCACTACTTAGACAAAATGCTTTTGCACATCCTGGATATTCACATTTGAAATTTTTTATTCCAAGATGACATCTTGTATGTTTTAGTAAATCACTATTTTGACAAAATGCTTTTGTACATCCTGGATACTCACATTTGAAATTTTTTATTCCAAGATGATGTCTTGTATGTATTTGTAAAATCACCTTTTTGACAAAATGCTTTTGCACATCCAGGGTATTCACATTTAAAATTTTTTATTCCAAGATGAGACCTTGTATGTAGTAATAAATCACAATTATGAGAAAAAGCTTTTGCACATCCTGGATACTCACATTTAAAATTTTTTATTCCAAGATGAGACCTTGTATGTAGTAATAAATCACAATTATGAGTAAAAGCTTTTGCACATCCTGGATATTCACATTTGAAATTTTTTATTCCAAAATGACGTCTTGTATGTATTTTTAACCCTCCTTTTTGAGAAAAAGCTTTTGCACATCCTGGATATTCACATTTGAAAAGTTTTATTCCAAGATGAGATCTTGTATGAATTGTTAAAACTTCTTTACAATAAAATGCTTTTTCACATCCTGGATATTCACATTTGAAATTTTTTATTCCAAGATGATGTTTTGTATGTATTTATAACCCTCCTTTTTGAGAAAAAGCTTTTGCACATCCTGGATACTCACATTTTAAATTTTTTTTACCATGAAATTTACTGTGATGGTTAAGTAAAGTTCTATCTCTGAAAGATTTACCACAGTTTGAAGCTATACAAAAAAATTCATTGTTACTTTGATCACTGTTTTTGTTACCATCTTCACTATCAATTACATCATCACTACTACTGACATTACCAATTTTATTATCACTATCTTCATCTTCATATATTTCAATTTCATTACCATTATTTGAATCATAAATTTCACTATCATTTGAATCATTTTCATCATAATTGCAATTGTTGTTATTATCATGATAAATTTTTAAGATTTCTTTGATTTTATCATTATTATTATCAATATATACCCAACAATCTATTAAAATAACCAAATGTAAATATAAATAAATAAAAATAATATGAATCAATTCATATTTTTTTAAAAAGAATAATATATACCATTCATTTCGAAATAAATTTTTTTAAAACAAAAAAAAACGTAACGCAAGTATGATTGGACACATTAATTTTTAGAGGCCTTTAATTTAGCTGCAGATCGTTCGTTATTATTACAAAATAATCACGCACCTGTTGAATTTTGTTATTATGCACCCATAGATATGATAGGAATTTTAGTTTAGACATTTAATTTAAATTTAAATTTATTTTTCAAAGCTAATTAACAAGTTTAGGTGCTAAACATGAACACTAGGGATTAATCAGATCATCAACATCACTGGAAAGCCTTTCAGCGGGTACGTATGTTGCTGTATTGCTGAATATTTTTGAGAGAATTAGAGGCTCTTTTTTCTTTTTTTCCCATCAAATCCAAAGTCTTCGGATAAATATTTATCTGCTTCAGACATCTTATTATGTTCGATTTAAAAAAATTGGATTAATATCTTAATGACAAATTTGAAAATTTTCATTTTCCTCATATTGTAGATAAATTTCTTATTGATTCTTCTATTGTATTTTGTTAGTGCTGTAATCAAATAAAGACAACTTTTTCAAATGAGTATCTAATATAGTTGCCAGTAAACCAAGATCCGAAGTTTTATCCCAATAATCAAATAGGATTATAAATTTTTTGCCGAAAATTCAATGCAACGTTGTTAAGATTTGGTCTTGCCCTACTTAAAATGCAATTAAAATATACATCATATACTTAAAATATACCGATGGAAGAGAACAAGTATATGAAATTATACTCAAAACACACTTAAAATATACTATATGCCTAAAACATACTTTTGATGGTAAATTAGCATACTTGAAATACACTTAAAGGTTACTTAAAACATACTTAATTTTGTTCATTATTAAAAAAGGTATGTTTTAAGCACATTTTAAGCACCTTCAAGTAGATTTTAAGCATGTTTTAAATACATTTTAAGCCCTAAACTTTTTCTAGGGCTGACTGAAGTGATAAAACGAAAGTCCACTATGCTCGTCCAACTACACATTTGTCTGTAATTTTTTGCTTTTTTAACTCATTTGAAGGCAAACTAGCCATGTTTCTCAATGAAAAAAAATTTATTGTTTAACAGGTAGAATTGGATTTTTGGATAAATGAATGTAGTTAAAAAAGGCCTCACTTTAGCATAATAATAATAATATTGTTATTATTATTATTAAGCTAACTGTAATCCGTTAACAACCCGTTATTAATATTTGTTAATATTAATGTGATTTTTGAAGATTAAAGCTGTTCACAGAGGATAGGTAGTACTTAGGTCACCTTTACACAAAACCAAAATTATACTAGCACTAGACGAAACAAAAAATTCCAAGTAGGGAAAAAAGTGGTGCGCAATTTTTTTTGTGTGTTAAATTAAATAATATATAAATAGTTTAATGGTTTATTAAAGCAATGGAAGAAAATTTTTTATTTCAACATCAAAGTTCGGCTCCAACTCCTCCGCGTAGACAACGTAGTTTACCTCCAAGTCTTCCCTCGTATGCAACTTCCTCATTACTATTTCATCGTACACTACATCCACGTATTTCTCATAAACATAATGATGTAAATAAAGGAAAATTTAAAATGGCTTTAGATCTTGAGTTAAGAGAGGAAAAGTTAAGAGAAGCTGCTAGTCGTGGAGATTGTGATTCTGGTAATCACATTCTTCTTTTTTATATGAAATTATTCTAAAGCAATCTATGATAATTAAAATAAATAAATACTTATCTATTTTAAAAAAGTCATCAAATTACTCTCAACACTTCCTCAACCTGACTTAAATAAATCAGACGACAAAGGTAGAACTCCCTTACATTTTGCTTGTGCTGGTGGTTATTATAATTGTGTTCAACTGTTGATTGAACATGGGGCAAATGTTAATGTTGAAGCTGATGTTGCTGGAAATAGACCAATACATTTAGGTAAACATAAATGATGCTTAATATACAATGAATTTGGTTTTTATGTAATTAACTCATTTTTTATTTATATTGAATTGGTTTCAGCTGTTATATCAAATAAAATGGAATGTGTCATAGCATTGCTGGAAGCAGGTACCAGAAAAAAATTAAAAACTATAAATTTATAATATATATTAAATGATCTCAAAGAATTTCATTATTTAAATTTTGTTTATCAAAATATAGGCGCAAAAATCAAAATAAATGATTCATTTGATAGAACACCAATATCTCTTGCACGATCACGTCTTAGTGTTCTAATGAATGATTTTTCTTCAAGGAATTCTGGTAATTCATCTACACAGTCTAGTCATATGAATGTTGAAGAATTGGCAGAAAATAATCAACAAACTCCAGAAAATCGTGAATTGTTTTCTCAAGCTTTACAGGTATGAAAAAATTTTGAACCAAAAAATTGAAATTATCTTATTATTGTTTGATTAATTAATTGTTTTATTTTGCTTGAGAGGTTTCAAAATTTATTATCATTGGATTTTCTTTACTCTTTATGTATATATGTATGTATGTATGTATATGTATATGTATATGTACCTATTTTAAACTATTAATTTTTAGATAATCAAAATTTTAAAACATCACTTGATAATTGAAAATCAAACTATGACTACTCCTGGATCATCATCATCTTTGATTGAAAAATTTTCATCACCAGCATTGTTAAATAAAACTGACCAAATTTTCACATTTGATGCTATGGATGCATTAGATAGTCTGACAGCCCAACTATCAAAGTTAGACATCTTGTCAGATGATAGTCCAACAAACATTACAAATAGTGGTGTTGTTGAGAAATCTGATCTACAAAAAACTTTGCCTGAAAAAGAAGTTTTAACAAGAATTCAAGATGTTATAGATGGTATAATAAAACATAAAGGGTAAAAATTCTTTTTTATAAGGTTTTTTCATTTTTTAATCTTTTTTCTTTGCATATTTGATTTTTTTCCAAATTAAATTATAATAATAACCTTTAAGAATTAAATTCCTGTTTATTAATATGATAGATTTTTTTTTTTTGGGTAAATAAAGTTTTTTATTTTCCAGTTTTATGAGTTGTCAATGTGTGGGTAATTATTAAACTCATAATTACACTAGATGAAGCATACAATTTGTATGACATTATGCATTAGAACATATTTATGGCATGCTTACAATAAAATGCTAAACCTGGCTTAAGGCCAGAAAATAAATATAATAAAAATTCATCTTGTTATTATAACAAATTATTATTCATTTTGTCCATTTTTCTTTGCTTTTCTTCTTTCTGCTATGTTCTTAACTGGTGAAACATCCACAACAGCCTCAACAATAGCTTTGCAATATCCAAAAGGCTTAGTTTAGTGACTTGATATGCCTTGTAAGGTTTATAATATGATGCTATACATACAAACATTATTTAAAAAAAGCAAATTTATATATGCTATATGAAGAAAAATGAATAATACCTTAAACCTGTAAAGTCTGATCAGACCATTCATTGATTGATTGACCCAATGAATAGTGGAGATGATAATTTGTCACGGTGCGCGACGATCTCGAAATTATGCGTGTCACCTATACTCCTCAAATTCTATTGTGACTTTCTGATTATCTAACTAATAGTTTGTTTACCAATGGAAACCTTTGATTCTTTCGTGAATTAAATACCATTATACTCACTCATCTATTATTTTTGACTCAAATAATATCTTAGGAATTTTCCAAAAATGCCATTAGAAAACTATTTTATTATAATTCTTCTCCTGATCCTTTTTGATCTTTCAAAATTTTCCACGTATTAAATCATTGTGGTTGTATGTTTCATTCTTAAACAAACAAAACAAGATGGTGATTCATTCTTTAAAGGAGCAACAAAAGCTTTCTGTCTCGAGAGATTAGTCAAAATTTAATGGATTTGATGAAAGAATAAATTTGATGTATGAAGAAATTCAACGAAGTGTCCATTTAAACAATTCTCAAGGTGAGTGATTCGGATTCATTCAGATTAAGGAAAACAATTATAAATCATTATTAGATGATAGTTATAATCGGAGAAAATAAATCAAATTGTAATAAATTTCTTACCAAATGTCGACATTAATATTAATATAGAAATGATGATTTATTAGAAAATCCGAATTTAATTATTCTTATAGTCCGCTGAGACTGTATTATTAATATGGGTCTTTTTTAAAAATTAGGTCAATATCAATAGTAAAAAATTGACATGTTGCACGAAATTTCTACAGTAGGCATGTCGATCGCGTGAAATGTTGTCTGACTGCTAAGCAATCCGGTTTGTCTGTTTAGTCCAGATTCGGACCGGATCAGTCCGTCCCATTAACAATTTCCCGGCTATTCTATTGTTCTATGGATGAATATTTCTTTAAAAAAATTCAATAGTGAATAAAATAAAACAATAATGGCAGAGCTCGCTAATTTCTCTTCAAAACTAACATTTTATCTTAACGGTACAAGTGTTGAATTGGTTAACCCTGATCCCGATTTAACCTTATTACAATATGTTCGTTCCGTTGGTTTAACTGGGTGAGTATATAGTTAAATGATAAATGTTTGTTTATTTATTTATATTATTCATTGAAAATTATTAATAATTTTACAAGGACCAAGTTAGGATGTGCTGAGGGAGGCTGTGGTACAGTGTATTTTGTATATTAGTTGCCTTGATAATATCTGGACTATTTATTTATTGAAATATCATTATTATTATCAACAATATTCATTAGGTGCTTGTACAGTCATGGTATCATCTTATGATCCAATTACTCGAGAAATAATTCATAATTCAGTTAATGCATGCCTTGCACCATTATGTTCTATGGATGGAAAACATGTGGTTACAATTGAAGGCATTGGAAATATTCAAAAACCGCATCCTGTTCAGGTATATTTTAATTTTAGTATAATTTTTTCTTTTAAAAATAATTTATATTTATTTGCTTTTATCACATATATAGGAAAGAATAGCTTTAATGCATGGGTGAGTATGAAATTTTAAATCAAAATTTAATCGATTTTTATTGTCACCAATTGACCATATATATTCAGGTCACAATGTGGATTTTGTACCCCGGGTATTGCTATGTCTCTTTATGTATTATTACGTAATAACCCAAATCCAACAGAAAAGGAAATTGAAGAATGCTTCGATGGTAAAAAAATAATAAACAATTGAATCCAAATAATTATAACAAATTTCAATTAAGTTGTATATTTGATTTTATTCTAGGAAATTTATGTAGATGTACAGGTTATCGTCCTATACTAGATGCTGCTAAAACTGTATGTATTTGATTATAGAAAATAAATTAAAAAAATTTATTAATTAATGTTCATTATTAGAAATTTACACATGTGTTGTTTTTAATTAGTTTGCATCCTCAAACAAAAATAATGATTATGAAGATGATAATATTAATATTATCCAGGAAAGTGTAAAGGTATTAAATACTTAAATACATATATTATTTCATTGTTAAAAGTTAATTTAACTCATTAATCTGTTTATAGATTAAAGGCTGTGGTCTTAATAAATGTTGTAAATTGAATGATGATATTAATAATGGGGATGAATTTAATTTCAATTTTCCAAAAGTATTTATTAATATTTCCTAATTTATTTTTATTATCCTTTAATATACTTAAAATGATATTAATTAAAGAATTATGTTTAATGTATAAGGTTGATTTTATTAAATATGATCCATCACAAGAATTAATCTTTCCGCCACCTCTTATGAAATATTCATTACAACCACTTTATTTTATTGGAAGGAAAACAACATGGTTTAGACCTGTTAATCTAGAACAATTATTGAAATTGAAATCCAAATATCCAGCTTCTAAAATAGTATCTGGTAACACTGAAGTTGGTATAGAGACAAAATTCAAAAAAATGAAATATAATGTACAAATATATGTCAGTGATATTTCAGAATTGAAAACTTGTAATTTTCAAGGTAAATTTAGCTGGTTGGTTGATTGGTTTATCTTATTTAAACTCCATAATGATTTCAATTTATATTCTTAGATGATGGTATTTTGATTGGTGGAAATATAAGTCTTTCAAAATTTCAAAAGATTTTACAAGATGCTTGTAATCATTATCAGGTATTTATCTCGATATTATATCTATTTTTTTAGAAAAAATTCTCGTTTATAATTATATATATTTATATCTTTAATTTATGAACTAAACTTATAAGTTGCATCAAATTGAAGTATTCAAATCACTAATGGCAAATTTACGTTGGTTTTCTGGGAACCAAATTCGTAATGTTGCTACTCCAGCTGGAAATATTGTCACTGGCTCTCCAATTTCTGACTTGAATCCAATATTTTTATCAACTCAAACAAAATTTATCTTAAAATCTGAAAATTCAACACGTACAATACCATCTTCATCTTTTTGGACTAGTTATAGACAAAATATATTGTCTAATATTGAGATTTTGCATAAGATATTTATTCCCTGTTCCAAGTTAGGCCAATATGTAAGAGCTTATAAGCAGGCAAAGAGACGTGATGATGACATTTCCATAGTTAACGCAGGATTTTCGGTATTGTTAGATAATAATAATACAGTTCGTGAAGCTTTGTTTGCATTTGGAGGAATGAGCGGAGTAACTATGCGTGCATATAATTCTGAAAAATTTGTTTTAAATAAAAAATGGGGTGATGAGGTTATTTTAAATGCTTTGATTTCAAATTTATACGAGGTAAAAAATCATCAAGTTACTATATATATAATATATTAAACTTGAGCTGATCATTTACACGGTTTCAGGAGTTACAACTAAGCTTTTCTACTCCTGGAGGGATGCCATCATATCGTAGATCCCTTGTTGCGGGATTCATATATAAGTTTTGGTATGATATTGCTAATTCTGTTGGTATTAAAGCAATTTCCGATGAAAATTTTTTTGGAATTATTGAACGTGAGATTTCTAAAGGCATTCAACTCATTGGAAAATCAAAGTAAGTTGTAATATATAATCCCGTAGCATCTTTTTTTACATTCATAATAACAAAGTATATATTATTTATGATAGTGATGATAAAAAACCAATCGGAAAAACAATTCCTCATATATCTGCTATGAAACAAGTAACTGGCACAGCAATATATACTGATGATATTCCTAAAGTGCATGGTGAATTATATGGTGCCTTATTGCTTTCACAAAAACCTCATGCTAAAATTTTAAAGTAATTCTTTTTTTTTTAAAAAAAATTTTTATTGACAACTTTTATATATAAATTATATTTTTTCATTAACCAGTTCGTTTCCTTGATAGTATTGATGCAATTATAGCATTATCACAACCTGGTGTAAAGGGATTTTTTACAGCAAAAGATGTTCCAGGTCAAAATATTTGGGGACCAGTGTCTCATGATGAGGAAGTGTTTGCAAGTGAAAAAGTACATTGTGTAGGCAAGTTTTATTTTATAGCAAAAAGGTGCTTTATCATAAATATTTTATTAATAATAAAGTTATATACGTATACATATACATTATATTAATTTTGCAGGACAAATTATTGGATTGATTGTTGCTGAAAATCAATCAATTGCCCAAGAAGCTGTTAACTTGGTCAAAGTGGAATACGAGGAATTACCATATATACTATCAATTGAGGAAGCTATTGAGAATAATAGCTTTTTTCCCGTACATAGAACCATTAATAAAGGAGATGTAGATAAAGCATTGAAGGAAGCTGACTTTGTTTTCGAGGGTAATTGAATTATGTGAAAATCTACAATATTATTTAAAATAAAAAAACTTATTTTATATCTTCATTTTACATAATATAGGAGAAACAAGAATTGGTGGACAAGGTTTCGCACAAAAATTATAATCTAATCAATAAATATTTTATTTAGCAGAATTGAAAACTGACATATTTTGTTTGAATTAGAACATTTTTATTTAGAAACCAATTCCAGTTTGGTAATTCCCAAATCTGAGGACAATGAATTCGAAATCCATGTTTCTACTCAAAATCCAACAGAGACGCAATTAATATGTGCATCTGTTTTAGGTATTCCTGCCAACAAAATTGTTTGTCGGGTAAAACGACTTGGTGGTGGGTTTGGTGGTAAGGAAACAAGAAGCATCCCTTTGACATTAGCATTGACAGTTGGAGCATGGCACTTAAAAAGACCAATTAGATGTATGTTAGATAGAGATGAAGATATAATCATTTCAGGACAAAGGCATCCATTCCTTGCACATTGGAGGGTTGGTGTCAATAAAGATGGAAAATTTGTTGCTTTTGATTTACAGGTAGGAAATTAATTTATAAAAGTTATTTTTAATATAAACATTCTAGCATTTTTTTTAATTTAAAATGACATGTTAACTAATAATGTTATTTATCAGATTTATAATAATGCAGGATGGTCTAGAGATTTGTCATCAGCTGTTGTTGAACGTGCTATTACACATTCAGATAATTGTTATTATATACCAAATTTTAGAGTTGTTGGTAGAGTATGTAGGACAAATATTCATTCGAACACTGCATTTAGAGGATTCGGTGGACCACAAGGGATGATGATTACAGAGAACATAATAAACGAAGTTGCAGATCAACTTGGAATGGATGCTATTGAATTGCGAGTAAATATTGTGAAAGACTTTCAACTATGCTTAATTATTTTTCAAAAAGTACTAATAGCTTATAATATATTAGCAAAAGAATTTTTACAAAGAAGAACAAAAAACTCATTACAATCAAATCCTCAAGGATTGGCATATTCCTGCAATTTATCAACAAGTAATAGAAACTGGTGATTATTATAATCGAAGAAAAGAAATGGATGTTTTTAATTCTAGAAATAGGTGGCGTAAAAAAGGTTTAGCTTTAATTCCAACTAAATTCGGCATTTCTTATACTACTTTGCATTTGAATCAGGCTGGTGCATTAGTACATATTTATAATGATGGAAGTGTTCTTATTAGTCATGGTAAGATTGTTATTAAACTAATAGATATTTGTAACATAAGTATTTGCCAATTAAATATCTAATGATAGTGCTGTTATTTAATAGGTGGTGTTGAAATGGGACAGGGTTTACACACTAAAATGATACAAATTGCTTCTGAAGCTTTGGATATACCAATAGAGAATGGTAAGATTTTCACCATAGTTTTTACTATATATATATATATATATATTCTTTGATGAAATTATTTATATAAGTAATTATAATAAATTTTAACATTCTTTAAACACAGTACATATTATGGAAACATCTACAAACTTAGTTGCCAATACATCTGCTACAGCAGCAAGTGTCAGTAGTGATATTAATGGATATGCATTGGCAAATGCTTGCAAAATATTAGCAGAGAGGTTGAAGCCATATCGTGAAAAAATGCCTGATAAAAAGTTTCAAGAGGTTTTTATTTTTAAGTTTTGTCATTGTCATCATTATTATTTTATATTTTATAAAATAATTTACAATTTATTTATTTATTTATTGGTTATAGATTTGTCATGCTGCATATATAGATCGTGTTAATTTATCAGCCAATGGGTTTTATAAAACACCTGATATTGGATATGATTGGGATAAAAATGAAGGAAACCTGTTTTTTTATTTTACAACAGGTGTTGCATTAACAGAAGTTGAAATAGATGTCCTAACAGGTGATCATCAAATATTAAGAACAGATCTTTGTATGGATATTGGGCGTAGTTTAAATTATGCAATTGATATTGGACAAATTGAAGGTGCATTTATTCAAGGAGTTGGGTGGTGTACAATTGAAGAGACTTTATTTTTTCCAAATGGCCATATTTTTACTAAAGGGCCTGGGAATTATAAAATCCCTGGTTTTAGGTAAGTATATTTAAAATATAAATTTGATTACATCTATAAAATACAATAAAATAAATATTATCTATTTCATCAGAGATATTCCACAAGATTTTAGGATAAGTACCTTTAATAAAGCACAATATTCAAGTTTAAAAACTATTCATAGTAGTAAAGGTGTTGGTGAGCCTCCATTGTTTTTAGGGAGTTCTGTATATTATGCAATAAGAGACGCTATTAAATATGCAAGGTAATAACAATATTACTTGTTAGTTGATTGGTTGATTGGTTGGTTAAATTATTTAATAATTTTAATCACTTTAATATATTAAGGAAAGCTAATGATAATCATAAAGTGGTAGTTCTTCAATCACCTGCCACACCTGAAAAAATTCGTTTGGCTTGTATGGATAAACTTACAAAGGCAGCAACAGTTGAACCAAAAGATGGAGAAAAAGAATGGATTATCACTGTATAATTTAAAATTTTAATTACATTTATTTATTAATAAATTCTTAATTATATTCTAATTAAAACTAGGGATATGCTTTAAGTTGTGACTTTGTTACCCACTAAAAAGATGCTAATATTTTTTTTATGTTCCTTTTTTCTAATAGTAATATATTAAATCTAGAAAATTTATATCTAATTTCAAAGATTCTATTGGCTGACTGAAAAAATCACTACCATAAACAAACTAAATCACTGGTATACAGTGAATCTTGGTTTAACAGCAATTAGGGAAAATTTTCCAAAAATCCATTATATCATTCTTTGAACTCGTTGAACAAATGACTTTTAATTAGTATCTGCTAAACCGAGATTCACTGCAGTCAGGGCTATTACCAATTTGTGAATTACCATATTTGTAAAGATTTGCATAAGTCATACCCTTTATGAATGACTGGTCATATTCCAACACCGCAAGCTTTAGCTTGTGAGGGGGGGGGGGTAAATATAAACACACAGATATATCTGATCAGCTAGTTTGTCAAATTATCCAACCAATACCCAAAGATTGATAAGATTGATAATGAGGGATATCCCTATAGTCAAACCCTCGTTTCAATGAACTTCGTTTCAGAGAATAATAATTAAATTCGTGTTACAACGAATTTTTAAAAATCTTGTTACACATTATGAAAACATACAAAAACACGATTATCTATCTTATATGTCCAGCCACTTTATTGAAACGAGGTTTGACTGTACTTGAAAAATAAAAAATTTTTTTTTTGTGTCCAATAATTTAAAACCCGAAGCTAAACCGAAATCGAACCGCTCGGAGCTTTACTATTATATGTTATCCCAGGCTGAAGTTGTATAAGGGATAAAGGTATAACCTTTTGAAAATTTTCTACATGGGCTGTGAATGTAATAAATAATTTTTACCCACTTTATTACCATTTTAGAAATGATTTTTGAGATTTCACAAAATCTATTCTATTAAAAAAATGATACTCAATTTTGGAGACCATTTCTACCCAAAATTTGAAATATACCATCTTCTAAGATTGCTTGGGTCCTCTAATAATAATAATAATAATAATAATAATAATAATAATAATAACAACAATAATAATATACAATGTTATAATTTTAGAAACTAATTAATAAACTACAAAAATTAAGTTATATCTCAATGAAAATAGCATCATTGATACCATTCCTAATAATACTAAAATGTTCAGAACAAGTATTTTTATCACCTACAAAATAAGTTGAATTCTTACTAATTAACCTATCCAAAATATAATGTATTCCTGTATTATAATTCTCTGAATTTCTTTTTTCCATTATTAGGCTAGAATTTATTCTTACATTCTTTAATTTCAAATCTGACTTTTCAAATTCATTCATTAAAAATAGATAGTTTTCATAGTTATTATCCTTATTTGTGAATTGATAATAAACATTATCAATCTTTGATTGTGATTTTAATTCTTGAATTTTTACAATTAGTTTATCCAAACAATTATCAATTTCCAATTCAGAATAATCATGATCATAATCATTATTGTTCTTTAGATTAAGAGTAATCGTCATGTAATTATTTAATTTTTTAATATTTTCATTTGCTTCTTGTAAAATTAATTTGGAATGTTTAATGAGATTTATTTCTCCAGGGTACATAATATTATAATATATTCCAAGATCATGTTGATTGATCATTATAATATCAGATTTCCCATTAAAACTGTTGACCAAGTCTTTTTTTAAATATTTCATCATCTCTTTGCTCGACTCAAAATTTATATAATTTATTCTAACTTCTTTAAATACCATTTTATCTAATAAATACAATCTTGTTAAATTAAATGCTCCTCTTCCTCTTTCACTATTATTGTTATTGTTATTAAATTGTTCTAAACATCCTTGAATCATAATCTCGTTCTGAACGTATTCCACCAATGGTTCTTCAAAACTTATTAATAGCTCTTCTGTCTCCTGATTCAACCTCAGATTTAAATTTAAATGTTCAACTTTTAATTCCAAATCTTTTCTTTTTTTATCATCATTACCATTAAAATTATTATGAATGATTTCATTACGTTCTATTAACCAATTTGAAAAATTAGACTGAGAAATAAATTGAGCTTCCAAAAATTTCGATTCAAGATTATCAACATCATAATAAAAGTCAAAAGGATATTTCTGACATGCATCAATTCTTAATTGACCACCAAGATTGTTATTATCATCATCATTGCCATCACTGAAACCGACATTTGGTAATACAATTGTGTATTCTAAAGATTTGGCTAAATTTATAAAGAATTTAAGTAAATTTGTATTTTTATTTGGATTTGTCAAGGAATCTCTGTTGCTATAGTTGTTGATGTTGGAGTATAAAAATAAAAATTTACATTGTGTTTTTCCACAGTATTTTTGATTTAATGATTCAAATAGGCTATTTTGTTCGTTGTTGTTTTTTTTTGTGGAATCATGTAACTCAAATTTACCAAATTTATTATTGGAGTTGTTAACGTCACCGTCATCATAAAATAGTAATAGTAATATGATGTTTAAATAAATCAGTGACAAAATAATACAAAAAATTATTAAATATTTTTTTTTTTCACTTTCCATCAACATTTTAGTATATTACGTAGTAAATTAGTAAATTAGTAAATTTTTTTAATTAATTATTAATATAATATTTCTCATACAAAATGACCTTTCCGTTTCCTATTCTTTCTATAAAAAATCAAAATGGTTTTTAGACTAGCGTATTTTGTTTTATTCTCATATCATACATTATTTCGAATTTGAACCATTTAAAAATTCCTAAAAAAAAAAGGAAACCTGATATATTAACATTATGATATATCTTCCAAGGATAATAATAGCTAGAGTTGAGCATTGGAAATAATATCATTAACAATTGCATAAATGTCGGCAACCAAAATTTTTTTTGTCAAGATTTATTGAATTTGGGAAAGTGCGTGTCTTATTTGACAATCATAATAATGTTATATAAAAATATATCATTCAATCAATTCTTTGAAGTTGAAGGTCGTCAGATTGAAAGGCTTAAAGATTTATTGATATGGATCAAAAAATGAGAAATTCAGAAACGAGTAATGAATAAAACTAGAAAAAATAAATATTCAATTTATTATAATTGTGGAAAGAAAAATAGAAAAATGGCTTGGTCCACCAATTATTTCTAAAGGTCGTAAATATCATAATCATATAAAATTAAATATACAAAGTAACCATAATTGTACAACAACATGGTATTTCTATTTCACTTTTTTTTAATAATAAATTTTTTAAACATTAGAAGAACTAGAGGCTTTGCTAATATTGTCTAAAGAATCAGCATCATAACTCAGAAGAGCCCTATTATCTTGATATACAAGACCGCCGTCTTCCCTGGTAATTTTTACTGTGAAATTAGAGCCATCTGCAAATTCAAATTCTGCAGAACGACCAGGTACCTTTTTCTTTAATCTGACAGAGTATGGTTTATCACAAACTGGTGAGTGAATGCTGGGGTAGTATTGATAATAAGAAAATATTGCTAATATAAAACCTAGAATCCAAAAAAAAATTTTTTTAATGAAAAATTTTCCTTTTTTAATAAAACAAAGTAATACCAATTAAATAATATTGCTACCAAGAGTACTTCCTGCAAACACATCTTGCCAATGATGACGATAATCTTGAGTTCTTGAAATACAAATAAGTATAGCAATGACCAAAGGAGTAACCACAACAAAGCTTTTGTATGTGTAGCCTTTTCTATCAAATACATGTAATTTTCCAGCGAGGTATAAGCTAAAATAACCCATACCAGCAAATGCAGCTATCATAATAAATGATATATTAGAATATTTGAGCATTTAAGCATTTGTATGTGTACATAGATCAATCATATACTTACTAGATGCATGTCCAGATACTAAACTTTTAAAACCATCTCTCAGAATTGCCTACTCCATCTGCACGAATGCATGATTTTTCTGTTTGTAAAGGAATCTCTCCGCTATGGAAATCGTATAAACGCATTGATTAGTATAACCAGAAATGCTATTTACAATATTAAAAATCAAATCAATAAAACTACTAGATATAGTTTGTTCTCCCAAATATCCAAAGTGCTGCATCAATTATTGGATGCACAAATCGATTTAGATAAGGTTTCTCTAATGTCTCAAGGTTGCGCAAAGGATTAAGAGCATTTAATGAAAATGCCTTGAAGCTAGATACAATTAATAATAAATCAGTAAATATTCATTAAGAACTTAATGTATTGTAATATTATTCTAACTTACAAATGGACCAAAGTTGGTTTAAGCAGTTTTTTGGTTTTTCCAATAATTTCATGCTCTGTATTACTAACATGTAATGACTCTACTGCAATATCCCATCCCTCTGGACCATGATCAGAATTGAAAAAGTCTGTCAAAAAGGAATGCAGTTCATCGATGATAAGCACATCAATAGAATCAAAGACTTGATGCAAAATTTTTTCGTGCAGATCTGTGTCAATAGCCAATGAAAATTTCGAAAATGGACACAGATCCATAATTGATCCCACACCAGTGGAGGACTTGAAGATATCTGCTAATTTTTTGTCAATTGCTGATGCAGTAACCGTTTCATGAAAAATGTTAGTAACAAATGATACCTAAATAAATAAATATCAATTAAAAGGCTTTATGGATAACAAATTGAAATAATCAAGAAGTGAACATCACAAACATGTTCGTCATCATTGTTTTCATCACTTCCATTCTCTTTATTATCATCCTCGTCATCCTCATCATCCTCGTCATCTTCATTATTCTCGTTATCAATGTGTTCTTCCTCGTGTTCCACTTGCACATTCTGTAATAAAAATTTTCCAAAATTTTTGATTGCGAGCTCTTTGATTGTTTTCGAAGGGTACGACCTTACCTTGTTTCGTGCTAAAGAGTTTGTTTCTTCATGAAGGTTTATGCTTGTATTGCGTATGGAACAACGAATTAGGATCTACACGCAAACCGGAGTATATAATTTTTGTCAATATTAATTACGTAAATCGAACCATCAAAATCTAGCATCTAGGCATACCGCAGCTTTCTCCTGCATCCATGTTTCCCAGTCTTGTAGCATTCTTGATTCCTATCAAGAAGAGAGCAGGTGTTAGGAGTATTTTACGATATGATATCAAGAATCCTATTCAATTACATACATCCAAAACTTCTTTCATTCTCTTGAGTTTGTCTCGTAATTCACAATCACCTGTTTGACGTATGGCCAAGTTGAGCAAATTATGATATTTGTTGGTTGCTTGAACTCTATGTGATGGGAATATGTGTCTAAAGAATGCGATAGGAGTTGAATCAATGCAGGCCAAAATCCAGTTGATGTGGCCTTCTTGCTGCATTATACCACGCGAGGACTTCTTGACCTTTTTCATTATAAGCTTGCAAGAGAGTAGAAAAATAAAAAAAATTGTAGTTTCTTGTTTTAATTTAACAAATAAGACAATCGTTAAAGCGAGTTGTTCTTCACATAAGACCGGCCATCGCATTTGGATGATGACTTGCCATTTCTGGCTTCCGACAGACTCTCTCTGTCGCAGATGCTTACTTTCATGCTTAACAGAACTATTGGTATATTTATAAAGAGAAAAATTTACTTAACCCACCTAAAAAAAAGAACATATATATATGTTTTAAGGTTGTCAAGAACAAACGCAGGAAGGCAAGAACAAAAGAATAAACCATGTAAGTTGGAAAATATAAAAATACCTTTAGAGAACAAAATGGAAATGCCTAAAAAAAAACTAATCACTATGATAAAAATCACGAATATTTAAAATTTTTGTATTGATTTCTTTATCTTGACTAACTTTTTTTCCTTTCTAGTTAGTATACGTATAGCAATTTTTTATTAAGAGAGAAGATTATTGTTTTCGCAAACAAAATTTATTATCCAATTGAATTTATTATTTACTTATTAGTTTAGATTGTTTATCAGCATATTTGAATTTTTTTTTTTACAAAGTCACATGAAATCGCACAATTATGCTAGTAATCACGGACCCATATTAATTATGCGATTCAATAAATTTTTATTTTATTTTCAAGAATTTCAAGAATGTTTAAAATCTAATTACCATTTTTCAAAACTTGAATCACTGGATGTTATTTTGCAATAAAGGGATTAATGTAAGATTACTATTTGAATTAACAAAAAAATTCAAATAATGTTAGTGTCACTAACTTCATCTTGATGATTTTGTCTAATCCATTTGAATATCAAAGTTTGGCTAAATCAACTAATTCATACGTAAAGTTCACCATTACTCAAAAACTCAAAGAAAAAACATTTACAAGAATACATAGAGCATAATATTAGTTTCATAATTGAGCACCCACTAACAATACAATGAATAAACCAAGGCTTGATGCATGTTTCGCAATGTCATTTTAATCTCAAAGTATTACAGTGCAGAAGCTCTATAATAGGAACAAATGTTGCCTTTTTTTAAAGGGTGTAGATCACCCAAAAAAAATTTTTAAAAAAAAGTACACTGTAATTTTGATAGCTAATGACCTTAACTTTAAAACTTACGGTTTAGAATTTTTTTTTATATATAAATTTTTTGTGCCACACTGTTTCAAAGTTTTACCATTTTAATATAGAGATCCAAAATTGAGAATGT
>CAUDNR010000750.1:0-12661 GCA_958430865.1 Entrophospora sp. SA101
ATTTTTGCATTTGGTGTAAGTAAATCTTTCAACAACGAATTTTTTCTATTTTGAAAGAAGAAAATAAAATAATCTTTTTCTTTTGTAAAAGAGAGGAAATAATTAAACATCATCTTAGACATCTTGAATCGGTACCTGAAACAATGATAGTTTACACAACAATATTTGCTTATGCGCTAAGTACCATACTAACTAGTATTGGGCTTTTATTGTTTGTAGTATTCAAGGTAACCTATATAACATATTCATAGTAATTATATATTATATCGCATATATTATTATTATTTCTAATAAAAAAAATTTCTAGTTAAATCCCCTTTTGGAGTTTTTCCCGAGACATATTTATGTCGGAACATTTGGTGGTATTGGTTGCTACTTACTAAAAACTGGTGTAAAGTTTTCAGTTAAACATTCCAAGCATTTTGATCTCAATTATAAGACATTTAAGAGAATTTTACATGAGAATAATATTTTCTCGTGGAGTTTAGCTTTTTTTTTGGGACTCTTCCTCTTGGTCATTATTATATTTATTAGACGTAAAACCAAAACTAAAAGCAATCATGTTCCAGTCATCATCACTTTAAGCTTTCTATCAATTTTCTTGAGCTTCTACCTAGTAATATATTTCTTGAACATTGATTTGGATTTTTTGATTGAAGATGGTTGGATATTTGCTTTAGATAATCAAATCACAATGTCTGAATTCTACTCTAATTTTCGTAAGTATGAGTGTGTAAGTTTACTTGCTGATTTATTTATATATAATATATTAATTTATAAACAATATATAGATTTTAGATTAATTAGTTGGGAAGCAATAGGAGAAACCATCCCTACAATGTTTACCCTCACATTTTTTGCAATGTTGAGTGCCAATGTAAAGATTAGCAAATTGGAGGTTTCAATTGATGATCATAAACTAAATATAGATCACGAGTTGTTTGTTCAAGGAGTTTCTAATTTAATTGCTGGAGTATCTGGAACTCTTCAAGGTTAGAACAGAACTATCATTGTTTATTTATTTATTTAGCGAAAATTATATAATTCTAATGCTAATACTAATACCACTAATAACTCATCATAGTTTCCTTTGAGTATGAAGAATCAATTTTATTGATTAAATTGGGAGTAAATAATCATGTTGCAGGACTGATACTTGCGTTTTTGATTGGTATAACAGTATATTTTGGACAAATATTCATCAACTACATTCCTACAGTAGTCATAGTCACAATTATCATTTACTTGGGGCTGGAGTTAATAGAAGAAGCATTAATAGATTCATGGAAGTTTTTCAATAATTGTGAATATTCCAATATCATAGTCATAATAGTTGCAATAATGACTATTGGATTTGTTGAAGGAATAATTTTAGGAATTATGACCTCTCATACATTTTTCATAGTATCAAATTATAGAAAAGGAAAAATTAGAACAATATTTCCTGACAATTCAGCTAGATCTTCTGTTAGAAGACATTTTCGTGACCAACAATTCCTCAAAAAAGTTGGTGGTAGTCAAATTCATGCAAGGATGTTACATGGCTATTTGTTTTATGGAATAATGAAAGGAATTGAAGATGATATAAATGAATTCCTGGCGGATTGTGAACAGAAGTCAAAGCAAATCAAATACTTAATTTTGGATATGTATTGTGTTACTGGATTTGAGATGAATGCTGTCCAAGTGCTTGAAAACATTCAAAAGCATCTTCAGCATCAAAAAATATACCTTGTAATTTGTGGAATAAAATCACATGGCTCTGAGCAAGTTCGTAAACCATTGGAGAAATTGTCATTTTGGAAAGATTCACATAATGACTATGTAAATTTTTTTAGTAAATATAATGAGGCACATGAATGGTGTGAGGATTCACTCCTGAGAACTCATTATGCTAAACACAAACCACTATTCAATGATAACCAGCTTGGTAATTATTTATAAATTGGAAATTATTTATTTGATATTAAAATAAGGTTAACAATATATTTTTTTTAATATTTATTAAAGTTGGAGTTCAACATCAGATTATACCATCTTTATTTAATGATGAGACTTTTTGTGATCATCAAGTTGAAGATGCTGGAAAGTATATATTTAAAAGTAAGTAAATCAATCAATCAATCAATCATTCAATCATTCAATTTATCTATTCATCCATTGATTTAATTTTTTAGATGAGCTCTATCCTAAAAGTAGAAACAGACTTGTAAATGTTTTGATGAAAGCATTTGGTGAAATTAGCATTGAAAAAGAGGAATTCTTTAACTCATTAATTCCATATTTCACAGAAGAAAAATTAAAAAAGGATTCAACACTGTGGGAAGAAAGATCTAACCCAAATTTTATGTATGTGGTGGAGGAAGGACAATTGAGCATCACACGGATTTCAGCAGAGAGTAATAAACCAGAACAAATAGAGAGAATATTACCGCTCACTGTGGTGGGCGAAATGGGATTTTTCACTGATAAACCACGACGAACAAATTTGGTGACAATAACTCCATGTGTCCTATGGGTAATGAATCGATCTGCTTATGCAAAAATGATGGATGACAATCCCATTTTAGGATTCAATTTTATGAGATCGACAATGAAATTATCTGTAGAAAGGTTAAATCATTACCATTATGATTATTATTATAATAACAGGAGAACGTAGATAATATGTAGATGGTAATAATATTTTTATAATTACATCATCGAAAATAAATAATTGAGTTTAAAAAACTTTCAGAAGTTTTCAATTAATAATTAAACCTAATTCCCAAGTCTAAACTTGTCTAAATACCATAACGATTATTTATCTCATGTTTGAAACATTTAGATATAAATTTTGTTAAATAATATAATTTGAATATCACGTCACGAATTTACGTTGTTTTTTACGAAAATTTTTTTCAAGAAAATTTATATATAATACTTTAATAAAATGACTAAAAGTAGAAGATTATCTGTTATTGAACGCGCAGGGATATTTAGTGATTGTAGATTCGGGATATTATCGAAAACTATAAATTATCATGAAAACATATTATAAAGAAGGAACTGTTGACATAAGACACTTTCGGATAGATATTGCGAAAAAAAATAGGAAAGTTGCAGTTGAGGACTATAAAATTATAAAGGTGAAATGTTGGCTTGTAACTTCGATTTACCATAATTCTTATTTACATTATGCAAGGATTACACTAGTAGAAACAAACGTGATTTACATGGTTTATTTATGATATTATAAAAATGGAATGTTGATGATGTTAAGAAAATTGCCCGGTTCAGTTAATTTTATCATTTAATATAGTAGCTGAAACTTTTCACTTTAATGATGTTACGTTTACAGATCGCATATTGATATAGTGAGTGATGTGAGACGTTCAAGAAATTTATCAGCTAAGCTGTCTAAAAAAAAATTTCTCTTGACATTCACTTCATTTTTACGTCCGGAATTTTAGTGCAGAATTAATTCAATGGCATAAACATTTAGTTGAGATGGATCCATCTGCATTACTTAGAATGACTAAAAAACATATATTTGCTCATTTTTTTTAAAAAAAAATTTAAAAATGAAAAATAAAAAACTTTCTTACTTCATTTGTTAATTTATCAGTGCTAAATAAATTATTTGCAAATGTGGTAAGATTATTTCACTTGGAAAAGTAGTCAATCATTATGTTACAAATTTTAAAAGACATTCAAAGAGTAAAAATTGTAATTTTTTTTGGACAACCAGCCTTGCTTTTTTGTTAAAAAGAAATTCCATGCCCCATATATTGATAGTGATCTGAGAGAATTGGAGAATGAAAACATAAATATGTGTCAGGTCTTTGTGACTTAAAATATATTAAATAGCCCAGCAAGTTTTGGTTGTGGTAAAAGACCTGAAGATGTTGCAAAACAATTTTTCCTCAAAAATTTCCTGAAAACAATCCTTTTTCTAGGAAAAGGCTTAATAAAATAGAAAGAAAGAGCATTAGAAGTTGAGGCAACTTGGAATTTGGGCAAAGAAAATTTGACAGTTCACCATATCCAATGTGAAAAACAAACATACAATGAAAATGCTATATATAATAAGTGTGAACTACTAGAATAAACATTTAAACAAATACATGCATGGTTTGAAAATCCTGCAGGATTTATCATGTATTTCTATTAAAGTTTATATTGCAGTATCTCAACAATATTTTCATTTTCTAGGGCATGCTGATATTTTAATTTGATTTTAGTAGATAATGAATTTTTTTTTTATTTACAATACAATTATTTTAGTATGCCAAATACACAAAATTTGCTTTCAAGAATTTTTAATTAATAAATAATATATAATCTGCTCTGCTTAAAAAATTTTGCATGTCATAGGGATTCAAATCGATTTGCACAATTATAAAAAGCGGTCGTTTGATTTGGCGGTGACATACATTCTGTCTGTCTAATGAAGAAAAATATACAGGAAGAGGGTCCTGTATAATTTGTACAATAAATACTAGTACTAGTGTAACATATTGAGAATTTCGACCATTTACAAAATGTTACACGCTGATGTTCAATATGTTCATTTACAATGTCTCAACTAACTTCTGTAATTAAAAGGGCAGAATCTTCTTTGCACACTGCTACTGTTATATTTTTACATGTAAAAAACATTTTATCCTTAATATATTAAGTGTGTAAATGCTCAAGGATTAAATATATATATATATATATATTACATAGGGTTTAGGTGATAGCGGACGTGGATTGGAACTAGTTTCTACAGAAATAGGTGAAACAATGGAACATGTAAAATTTGTGCTACCAAATGCGTAAGCTTATTATGATATAAAAAAGATGATAATAATAGTTGCAAAGACTTGATTTATTTGAAATTTACCTTGTTGATATAGACCAATGCGTTCAATAACTATTAATAGGGGCATGATAATGCGTGGATGGTAATAATTATGACAATTTTTTTTACCTGAATATAACAAATAATTAATAATTATAAATTATATCATAGGTTTGATCTTACAACTCTAAGTTTAGATGAAATGGTGGATGAAGATGGTGTGATGGAATCTATTTCTCAAAGTATAATATTAATATTTATGTTAATATTAATATTGGAAAAAATATTTATTATTTATTTATTTATTTTCAGTAAAAAAATTGATAAAAGATGAAATTGATTCTGGAATTGCTTCTAATCGAATTGTTGTCGGAGGAATTTCTCAAGGAGTTACAATAGCTCTTGGTGCAGGAATATCATCAGAATATCCTTTGGCTGGAATGTTTGGGTAAAATTATTCTTTTATACTTTATCTTTTTTTTTTTGCCTTTTTAATCAAAAATTTTATAAATAATAGATTTAGTGGGTTTTTAAGAATACAAGAAAAGATTATTCAAGTTAATTATTATTACTATTATTATATTGTTATTGACTTTTAAAAATTATTTACATCTAATTAGTATATATTTATTTATTTTAAATAAGATGTCCACTCAAGCAAATAAGAACACACCAATATTTATGACTCATGGTGATAGTGATGAGGTATATAATAATTGCTAAATGATTTAATCAATGCAATATAATTGTTAATATATATATATCTTTTATTTTATAGCTTGTAGATTATCAATATGGTAAACAGTCTTCAGAATTTCTTAAAAAAAATGGTTACAATGTAACTTTTGAAACTTATAATGGAATGGGCCATATTTTTTTTTCCAAACAACAAGTATCTGATATAATTTCATTTCTGAAACAAGTTATTCCTTAAATTTGTTTCTCTTCAAAAATAAAAATAAAACCAGTATTTAATGTAATTCATCTATTTAATATTCAAAACAGGACTTTATATTAGATCATCCGATCATTTTTATAAAACGAACTCATCTTGTGTTATATATATGTATAATGTGAAATTATTATGAAATAAAATGATATTATTGATATTGATGAAATGAATTTGAATTTTGGATTATTATAATAAAGTTTTTGGGTAAAGTTAATAAAAAAGTTGGAAAGTCCTACCATAAAAAGTAGATATGCAATACCACGTATTCTCCATTAACTTATGCATGCAACATTTGGTAAATTATGCAAATTATGCACCCTTTATTATGTTTTATATTAAAATCAAATAATTTTAAATCAGATATATACATGTTTTTTAATGGACGATGATGATTGTTGTTGTTGTTGTTGTTGTTGTTGTTGTTGTTGTTGTTGAGACATTTTCAAAGGTTTTAATCATGGAATTTTTTAATTGTGTAAGAATTTGATAAAAGAAAAATTTCATCTTTATTTATACAGATTCTTTGGAATTTGATGATTTATTGTTTGTTATCTTATTTTATTATTATTGTTGCATTCATCTTTTATTATTGTTTTTTGTATTAATCTTTTTTTGATTATTGGGAAATTTGGATCAAATGTTCTTTAATATTAATCAAACAATTTTAATATTGTTGTTTGCTTTTACTATGATATGATTCTACTTGTGGAAAATATAAAGGGCAAGTGGGAGTCAAGGATGGAAAATTTTGTTGTGCTGAAAAAATCCAACTCAAATTCCAAGCTGATTACATTGTTGAATTGACTGGTATATTGACAAAGCTTCTACTCATTTGATCATTTGAAAGGTATATTATATTTTATTATAATCATTTTTATAATATATTTTTCTTTAAAAAAATCAATTATTATTAAAAACGATAATTATATTTTCCTTTCATTGAATGAACAACTTTCAGTTAGAGTTCTATTTGTAATATAAATTCTTATTTGTTTTATTTGTTTATTCAATGTAATTCCAATAAACCTTATTCAAACCATCAAATAGTAACAATGACAATAATAATAATAACAATAGTAATAATAACATAGTAGCAGTAATAATACCTGCAAGCTTAAAAGTTTTTTCATCAACTGAGAGTTATTTGAGTTCTTAGCTGGTCAAGAGCTGTTCGGCTTATATAGCCGGCCAAATTTTTTCTACTGGTTAACATCATTAATCACATATTTAATATATTACGACGACCTTTGTCACTACATATCAAAATTTCTATTTTCTCAATAAATATTTGACTAATCTTTACAATAAGTTACATATATATTTCCAAACATGAGATCCATTGCTTATTATGCAAATACAATGTTTAATTATTGAATGAATAAATGTTGTAGTATTTTAAAATCCCATAATAATGTAACAAACTGATCCTTACAAAAATTTATACCTATATATTTCAAAACATGAGACACGTTTTTTGTTATGCTAACTAGACATGTTTAAGCTTGACAATTAGGTTAATTATTGGTTAAAAGTATTCTTATAACCTTTTTAAGAGTACAAGTTTTGACCCTTTATCAGAAGACCAGAAAAAATATTTATATATCAACAATTGTCAGTATGTAGATAATCCATATAAAGATATCCTTTACCTAAACTTTATTTTTTTACCAAGTAAAGATGACCTGATTTTTTTACCAGTTATGATCCTTGTAATATAAATATACAGCATGCAAAAAACTCAATTTTTGTCAGAGAACACTTGAGTCACCTTTTGCTAGAGAATCCCCATGTCCAATGTATAACACCCTTTAATGAATATATTTTATTGAAAATTTTAGATGATTTAGTTTGTAGAAATCCAGTATACAAATTTACAATAATTTCCCATTGAATTTTATACAATGTCATTGTTATTATAGTAACAATTGGTCACTTCAAAATATTAAAGCAAAAAATTCTTATATCATTTTGGAAAAGTTAAGCAATAAGTTTTATCATTCATGACCCAAGCTTCAAAACTTATCAGTTAGATTTTTCTCAAACTAAAATTGGCTGAGCCTTAGAATTTCCCTCATTTTTATATATTAAAATAAGTAAATTATATCAATTATAGATTAGGTTCTCAAGAGAGTGCATGTAAATTTTCATATTATAACATTTATATTTAATTAATAAACAATTTAAAAAAATAATAAATAAGACAATCAAATCAAGTTGAAGCTTGTTTTTTATTATTAAAGCTACGTATTATTGGTTTCCAAAACTAGAGGTTGGAACCAGTCAAAAAACCCCCAACTGGTTAATTAACTGGGTTTAAAAATATTTTATTTAGGCAGAGATTAATAAAAAATCACACAACTATGTATTATGTTTATACATGAAGTCGAAACTATTTCAACCATTTGCAGATCTGGTCAAAATAGGGTCAAAATAAGGTCGAAACTGATTTTTACTATGTAGTTGCCTCAAGTCAAAAAGTTACGACTTTGGGTTTTAATTTCAACTTCATGTATAATTATGTTGTTATTTAGATGATTTAATAAATTTCTATTAAATAATGAACAATTCTTATGCCTGCTCATTATGAGCCAACTATCCAATAAACTATAAGAATAATAATAGAGCTAATAACACTAAAGCAAATATATGATAATTATGATGACAATAAATTATATTTCAATAGGTAGTACTGTAAAATCTTGAAAGATAACGCCCTTTTACAATATGATCGACATTCAATTTGAGGATAAAAAAGGTAACATAAAATATTAAAATATTAATTGGTGAAACGTGTACGAAGCAGGGGATTTACATATAAAAATTTGGGCATATTTACTAATTGAAGGAAATAATCAACTGTGTTTGTGAAATAGTTATACAACATACAAAATTCATATCACACCAAATTTTGTGCAAAAAAATAGGATAAATGTGAAAAAACATGAAAATCAAAAAAAAATCTTTATTATATGTTAGAAAAAAAGAAAGTTATGTACAAAGTCGCCATTTGAAGGTTTCTGCTTTATATTTTATATATGAAATTAAGTATGTTGATCATTTTTCCCCTATAATAGTGTTATAATTACTATGTTTTCTACTCATTTCAATGGGAATACCAACTTCTTCAAGGTTCTTTTTGCATTTTATAGTTTGGAGTTTTGGAACTTCATTTTTATCAAACTGGCCTTCTTCTTCCACCATAATGTTCAACTCTTCCAATATAATTTCAGCAGTGTATCTTCTTGTTCTATCAGCTTCTCCAGCTAAAAAGAAACCTTCCAACAAACTTGTAATTTGCACAGGAATACAATTATCACCACCTTTTTGTCCATAATTTTGGTTGCTTTTCAGTGCCCAACCCTTGGGAAGTTCAAAGACTGATTCAAGTGGTTCATTACCAGCTAAAAATTCAGTAGATAAGTGAAGTTTATATTTTCAATCATTGATTAAAATATAAAAAATAAAATTATACTTGCATATTGGATCAAATGTTGATGAAACATTTTTTTTTACTATCTATTGTCTGATCTAATAATAACTATTAAAAATATCTTATAGGTTTAGCAGTGTAAATGGAATACCATATAGTCCCGCCCCTACTTTAAAACAATTGAGCATCAATATAAAAAAAATGTTGCACATATGTTTTGTTGGTTGGTGTTTGCTGATGTATGTGAGGTTGTCATTTTTCGAGAATAATAAATAGTAACAATAAAATAAATAACAAATTTAATTCAAGGTGGATTTGTATTTTAGTTAACGATGTTGAAAATAAAAAAAAATTAGAATTTTATCATATAAAATAAAAAAAGCTGTGTCACGAAGTTGCCATTTTGGACATTAGTAAATTTATTATGAAATTTGCCCCTATGATTTTATATGAAAATCCCCTGGTTGATAAAAGATCTGCAAATTAATCAATAATTATATAAATTTTTTTTTTTTGTGATAATGGTTAATGTTATAATAATTAATATACAGTAATAAATTTTTATTTCTCTAAGTGCATGCTATCACTCATTCCCACTTGGAGGGGGTTGACTGTAATGTTATATGAAATAAATAAAATGGAATATTATTAATGCGGAATTAGAGAATTTTGACTGATGAATTAGCATTAATTTATAATTCTAGTAACATTATCATTTTTAAATTTTTATTGGTTTAAAAATAAATTTGGTTTGGTTTATTCATCAAACCAGCTCAAACCAAGCCATTAGGAGCCTTACATATAATAGATCCTGAATGCCACTACACTTTATTCCTCAAATGATGGTAGATGAAATTCTCTTAACAGACATGAGCACATGAGATATCTTGAAACTTGAAAACTACCTCAAAACTGAAAATGATTTCCAATTCTTCTTATTCCAAAAAAATTCAAGATCACCAATGTTCTTCTTTGCTTCCTCTGGCAATGGAAGTGCTTGTATTGCAGACATTTTCAAGAACCCTTAAGCAGTCCTCATAATTGTTTTTGCTTTTCAGCTTCATGGTTATACATGTGGCTCAAAGTATTTTGACACTGTCATGTAATGACTAATGTTTTCTGAAGTGCATTTATAAAGAAATGTAACTGAAATACAAATAGAAAATTTTAAAACTAATGTATTATCTGTTAAATGCTGGTAAATATATTGATATTCTGTAAGTTGACACTCCATTGTACTGTAGTGTGGTAGTAATTTACAAAAACAAGACACTGTATAATTATGTTGTTATTTAGATGATTTAATAAATTTCTATTAAATAATGAACAATTCTTATGCCTGCTCATTATGAGCCAACTATCCAATAAACTATAAGAATAATAATAGAGCTAATAACACTAAAGCAAATATATGATAATTATGATGACAATAAATTATATTTCAATAGGTAGTACTGTAAAATCTTGAAAGATAACGCCCTTTTACAATATGATCGACATTCAATTTGAGGATAAAAAAGGTAACATAAAATATTAAAATATTAATTGGTGAAACGTGTACGAAGCAGGGGATTTACATATAAAAATTTGGGCATATTTACTAATTGAAGGAAATAATCAACTGTGTTTGTGAAATAGTTATACAACATACAAAATTCATATCACACCAAATTTTGTGCAAAAAAATAGGATAAATGTGAAAAAACATGAAAATCAAAAAAAAATCTTTATTATATGTTAGAAAAAAAGAAAGTTATGTACAAAGTCACCATTTGAAGGTTTTTGCTTTATATTTTATATATGAAATTAAGTATGTTGATCAATTTTCCCCTATAATAGTGTTAGAATTACTACGTTTTCTACTCATTTCAATGGGAATACCAACTTCTTTCAAGGTTCTTTTTGCATTTTATAGTTTGGAGTTTTGGAACTTCACTTTTATCAAACTGGCCTTCTTCTTCCACCATAACGTTCAACTCTTCCAACATAGTTTCAGCAGTGTATCTTCTTGTTCTATCTGCTTCTCCAGCTAAAAAGAAACCTTCCAACAAACTTGTAATTTGCACAGGCATATGATTACCACCACCTTTTTGTCCATATTTTTGGTTGCTTTTCAGTGCCCAACCCTTGGGAAGTTCAAAGACCGATTCAAGTGGTTCATTACCAGCTAAAAATTCAGTAGATAAGTGAAGTTTATATTTTCAATCATTGATTAAAATATAAAAAATAAAATTATACCTGCATATTGGATCAAATGTTGATGAAACATTTTTTTTACTATCTATTGTCTGATCTAATAATAATTATTAAAAATATCTTATAGGTTTAGCAGTGTAAATGGAGTCCCACCCCTACTTTAAAACAATTGAGCGTCAATATAAAAAAAATGTTACACATATGTTTTGTTGGTTGGTGTTTGCTGATGTATGTGAGGTTGTCATTTTTCGAGAATAATAAATAATAACAATAAAATAAATAACAAATTTAATTCAAGGTGGATTTGTATTTTAGTTTGGACATTAGTAAATTTATTATGAAATTTGCCCCTATGATTTTATATGAAAATCCCCTGGTTGATAAAAGATCAGTGAATTAATTTATCTTGCTCACAGATTTACTCTCCTTTTTCAAACCTTAATGAAGGCATGCATGAATGGCTGGATCTTGCTGGATCTGGAAAGGTTTGGGAGAACTACTTTCATCTCTTTAAATGTCATGCACAGGATTATGGTATAAACTGGTGTTTCTGATCATTAATCCTTTTTAAATAATCAAATATCCAAAAAGAATTATGAGTATTCAAAATACTTTTGGTAATAGACGGAATTTCAAATAGTCATTGAGCATAAGTATTTTGAATAGTCATATGGACAAATAAAAAAGTTTTTTGGTGGTGATCAAAATGTGCATCTTTTTTATGTAACGCACTCAATTTTCCAACCCCCTGTAGTTACGCAGTGACCCGCGGCTATTACTGGGTCAAATGTAACCCACTATAAAATTTTTTCAATCAACATGGAATTTTATATGGAAAAAAATCATGCTTGCACGCATAAACTTGACTATTTAATCAAACCATTTATTTGAATTATAAAAAATAAAAAGTATGTGAAAAAACCATTATTTTTTGCCAGGGTAAACAAATAACACTTTAAGAAAATCTTGACATGGAGTTGGACA
This sequence comes from Entrophospora sp. SA101, assembly GCA_958430865.1. Classification (NCBI taxonomy): domain Eukaryota; kingdom Fungi; phylum Glomeromycota; class Glomeromycetes; order Entrophosporales; family Entrophosporaceae; genus Entrophospora; species Entrophospora sp. SA101. The sequence goes on from CAUDNR010000750.1 coordinate 12,388, forward strand.
TTCATTATACATATTTCAACTTTTGGGATAATAAATTTAGGTGCAATAGTTAAATACTATTCATTTCAGACAATTTTAGGTTTTGAGTAGTTATTAATTTAATTATTGTTTTTCATACTATTACTTTAAATAGGATTTCAAACAAAGATATTTGAAGTGTAAATTTAATTTATTTATTTTTCCCATTATAATTATGGTTAAGGTTGCGGGAGAAACTCCTCCAGAAATCAATCGACAGAGTTTCGACAGGTTACACATTAATTGTTTATTAGAG